>CAUYON010010402.1:0-61128 GCA_963573935.1 Arctocebus calabarensis | reverse complement strand
TATTGGATATCATTTTTTTAATGGAGGAGGGTGATGTTTGATCTCTGGTGTGCAGTCTGGGCTCTAAAATACCTAATCATCAATTTGCAATGGGGTTTCCCTAAACAGATGTGTTAAAGAGGGTTTAGAGAAAAGAAAGTATATTAGAAAAATATCAGAATTACTCTGGCAAAAAATAACACGTCCTTGCATGAATAGAGACTTGCTCAAATTAATCCAATAATCTTTCCTTCAGTTGCCTCTGGGTTTCCCTCCAAAGCAAGGTAATTTGTTTCTTTATGTCTTGGGCCCTATATTACTCAGGTCCAAATAACAGTCTGTCAATTTTCAGGACAAATCACCCTCTTTTCAAGAAGGTCATCTCTGGATGATTAAATTTTCCCCAGAATCACTTTACTAATCCTTATATCTGCATAGACTTATTTCCTGTAAGAGTCTCCTTAAATAGGTTGATTTTTTCCTATACCCTTACTCATTGCCATGCTCTCCCCATTTACTAGTTCATGGGTGCCTCATCCATATATCCAAATTCTAATTTATCTTTGAAAATTTCACCAGTGGAAAAGGATATAGTGTTTATAATTTAATCAACAACATAGACTGGAGCTAGGGATTGTGCACACTGGGTACACAAGTGAGGAGACAGTAAACACAAAGTCAAAGCTAGATGCATGTTCTCTCCTGTGTTCATACTCCAAGTGCTGGGTTAATATGTGTGTTTTGATGATATAATGGTTTCCAATATCAGAATGAGAACATGTAGAAAATTAGTCTGTAGTACTTACCTCCCCTTAAAGCTTGCAAATATTAATAGTTTTCCAATCAACGGCATGCTGGAATGAAGAAAATAGAGCATGTTTTCCTTATGATAAACCTTGTCTTGATTATAAACACGAATGGCTGAATGTTTAGCTGAGTCATTTGAGCACTTGAGTAATGCAGAATGACCATTCTGCTTTGGATCATTTGCAAAATTCAGCCACAAAGGAAAGCCATATCTGTAGCCAACGGGAGATCTGTATTTATGTTTTAGGACAAGACTTGCTTCCTTTAAGCCCTAAAATACTGCTAAAGATCTAGAGAAAAGAAGAACACTGCAAAAGGTTTGTTTTGATTTTCTCACTGAAATAAGAACAATGATTTTAGTGGAAAATTAAAATAAACCATTCAACAAGATAAACAAAGATAAAGTTTCCTGTAATTACAAACAAAAAATAATTCTGGGTATTCGCTGGAGATGAGATTGAGTGAGGAAGAGTTGGGATTTTTGAAGAAGGCTTTTGTGTGTGATCGTTATATTCTTTTTTGAAATAAATACACTGAAGAAATTGTCAACCATTGACTATTGCCAAAGAGAATTGCTAGCAGGCTCTTTGTGCAGGCTGGCACACATCTCATTCGATAGAGCAGGTGCATCATGGGAAACTCCAAGCCATCCATAAAAGTTGAAGGGGTTTGAAGAGTTACTCCCAAACACCAGCAGCCTTCCCAATACTCATATTTGTTAGCAGAACAAGTATGCAAGATGTTGTGCTCCAAGACAGACAGTCTTCTGGATTTGAATTTTAGTGAGATTATTTCAGATAGGCATCAAGACAGGAAAAGTACGTTGATTTTGATGCTGACTATTGCAGCTAAACCACCTTTATCCCTGAACAATAGTGTTCAGTGCTTACATACTTGAATACATGGATTTTTAAAAAAATACATGAATTCTCTCTCCATTTAAAAAATGAGTAAATAAATCAGGAAATGCTGCAATTTCTGATAGAAAGAAATGGGGATGGGACTTTTAACTGATAATAGGAAATGAATTCTAAGAACTGTCAGCTTGAAACCTAAATCCTGATTCCCTCCACCCGGGGATGATGCAGGGAGTTCCTCTATAGTAACAGCAGCTCAGAGAAATTAGCAGTTTTATAAGAATCCCTGAGAGTTGGAAACCTTAGCTCTAAACAAAAACTATTTGGTACTTACCACCCACTTAAGCAAGGAATGGGAATCCCTACCCCTCCCATCAGTTTTCAAGTAACCTAGAATTCCATCTAGCAAGCACGTTTGGGCCTTGGGAGCTAGTGGCCAAGTGCTGGCTTTGTTTTAGACCTGAAGACCCATTTTTGAAAATTTTCTCTTGTAAACATAGAAGGTGGTATGGTGCAGTGGAAAGAAATTAGATTTGGGATTTTCTTTTCTGGGAGTTTTGTCTCTACCATTGATGTGCTACTGTCCTTAGACTAATCAATCCTTCAATTTTGGGGAATGTGGTATGGAAACCAATAAATCTGTGTTTTAAAGATAAATTCTTGGGTGGTACCTGTGGCTCAAAGGGGTAGGGTGCTAGCCCAATATGCCGGAGGTAGCAGGTTCAAACACAGCCCTGGCCAAAAATTAAAAAAAAAAAAGATAAATTCTTTGTAAATTGGTGCTTTTAAGGCCCCAGTGTAGCTCAGAAGATTAAAAGACTTGAGATCAGACAATAGCAGAAAAATTGATATGGGCATTACGATATGGAAGGCATTATTGATTTTTAAGACATTAATATTCTATTTATATAAAACCAGGACATTTTTAGTATTTTCCAATTCCCAACTTTCTGCCAAATTTTCCAATATAGGTGAATATAATATATTTGAGCTAACTGGGTTTAATGTAGATTTAATATTTTCTAATATCGCCATCACTACCATGCACGCAAAATAGCTATTAGGTTAAACCATATGAAATTGCTAATTTTTGTGGTGAAAATAGTCCATTGTTGTTTATTATGTCAGTTTTAACCTAACACTATCATTCTCATCCTAGAGGTGAACAAGATAAGGCTGAGAGAGATATAAAAATTAGGCCAAAGTGAAACAGGAAGATAGAACAGGAATTCGATCGCAGGGGCCTTCTGCATCTAAGGTATTCACTCCGTTGTTGATAGAGATCAAATGGGCTTGTTCGTAAATTTTCTCTGTTACCTGAGATGCAGTTTTATTGGGCTGGAGATGATGGAGCACAGCGTGGCTCTCATCTTTCCACTCATTCTGGGCTTCATTTTCCTTTGGTCAGGGATTCCCCATGCTTTCCACCAGCAGCACTGAGCGGCTCCAATCTGCACTCTTCTCTGAACATGGTTTGAAGAGTTATCTTTGCTGCGTTCAGTTCCACGGGCTTCGTCTTACTCTCTGTGTTTTTCACAGCCAAGCATCAGTTCATGTCTTTGTCCGCCTTTCCATCCTTCGCACATTTCTGAGAATTCATACACAAGTTAGACTGGGAGCGTCACCCAAGCCTCTTGCAGTATACTTCTGTCTGAGAGACCTGGACCTTGGAACACAACTTCTTTTTCCTTATTTGTTTGTTTTGCCCCTGATGACAGCGTGTCAAGAAATCTTTAAAGATGAAGTCTTTGTAAATTGGTGCTTCTGACCGTATTCAACTACTATCAATGCCGCTTAATTACTAACAGAAACATCCATAGTTTCTAATGACACCTTTTATTTTTCAAGTGAATACTCTCTGCTGGCACGGTGCTAAGTGCTTGGCATGCACTGAGTGTTTTAATTCTCATACTAACACTCTGGGATAAGTATTGTTATCAACCCATTCAACAGATAAAGAAAATGGAGCACACGGAGGTGAAGTGTGTTGGTCAAGATTATGCCGCTGGGGAGTCCTGCCGCTGGGGAGTCCTGGCGCTGGGACTCCCGCCCGGGCAGCTGGACTTCAGACCCTGAGTCTGGCCACAATACTCCATTGCCTCCTTAGTGTTGGATCCTGAATTATTTCTTTACTTATCTAAATATTTAATGCCAAGACTGTGTGTGTAAGTATACACACCTGTGATTCACTATCCAGATTAAATAAGTTTTCAAACCCAACTTGTCATAAATATATTCATATTTTGTGACAATTAGATAGCATCCTTTACTTTTCAGCAGATGTTTGGGTCCTCGAGGACGTAGTCTCTAGCTAACACGAAACATATGATGCATGAGCCAAAGTGACAGGCAGTGAAGGCCTTTTTCTAGCTTCTTGCTGTGCTGTCTGGGATTACAGAAGGGCAGGAGAGACCCCTTGTGCCCTGGAGCATTAAGTCTGAGCCTGGGATGACGCAGAATCCTGACAACAGCAGGCAGGGGATACAGGATTGTGCACTTGCTTAGGTTTTAAGGAAATTCTCTGCTTGTTAGTTTATCGAAACTCCATTTAGAAAAACCTTACCTTTCAGCCTTGGGACAACCCTGGCCTTTTCTCTAGATTTTCTTTTGTATTATTTTATGTTGCCTAAACTAATAGAGAATGAGGAATGTGCATCACTTATTTTTCTAAATGATCGACAATTCCTCGAGCACTGAAAAAAAAATAATGCAGGACATACATTTCTGGTAGACATGTAGGTGGTGTCGTAGCACGGATGTGAGAGGCAGAAACCAAAGATACTGGCTTAAATTCTGGTCCAGCTACCTGCCAGTGATGTAAATGTGGGGAAATCATTAAGATTTCTGAATCTTCATTCATTTATTCATTCATCATTCATTCATATTTTAAATCTCTACTAAGTTTCAGCTGCATACCTAGGTCCTGACTTAGGTCCAAGACATTACACTTGTTTATTTTTTCTTCTTCTTCTTCTTTTTTTTTTTGAGACACAGCCTCAAGCTGTCACCCTGGATAGAGTGCTGTGGCATCAAAGCTCACAGCAACCTCCAATTCCTGGGCTCAAGCAAGTCTCCTGCCTCCGCCTCCCAAGTAGCTGTGACTACAGGCGCCCGCCACAAGGCCCAGCCATTTTTTTGGTTGCAGCCGTCATTGTTTGGCGGGCCCGGGCTGGATTCGAACCCGCCAGCTCAGGTATACGTGGTTGGCACCCTAGCTCGTTGAGCCACAGGTGATGAGCAGTTTTTTTTTCTTCTTAAAATGACAAGATGCAACTTCTTTGAGTTACCAAATGTTTGTTATAAAATACAATATTCAGGCATGTGCAAACATCTTTTCTTTAATATTTTTTAATTAAATCATAACTGTGTACATTAATGCATTTATGGGGTACAATGTGCTGGTTTTATATACAATTTGAAATACATCAAACTGGTTAACATAGTCTTCGCCACATTTCCTTAATTACTGTGTTAAAACGTTAATATTCTACACTTAGTAGATTTGACGTGTATCCTTGTAAAATGCACCATAGGTGTGGTCCAATCCATTACCCTGTCTTCACCCAACCTTCCCCTCCTTTCCCCTCCCGTTCCTCTTTCCCCTTCATCTTGAGCTTGCATATGGAAATGTGGGTGCTTATGTATTGGTTTCATAGTAGGGCTGAGTACATTGGATACTTTTGAAGTTTATTTAAAGCATGACACCAATATTGGTTATTACACTTTTTAAATAATTGTTGTAATATACACAGAGCATAAAACTTACCTTTTAAATCATTTTAAAGTATACAATTCAGTAGCATTAAGTACATTCACAGTATTTTGCAACCACCACCCCTATCTAGTTTCAAAACTTTTTTTGTTACCCCTGTGCCCATTAAGCAGTCCCTGCCCACAAATCCCACCCCCAACTCCTGGGGACCACAAATCTGCTTTCTATCTGTATGGATTTGGCTGTTCTAACTATTTAACATGAATGAAATCATACAATGTGTGACCTTTTCTGCCTGGCTTCATTCACTTAGTATAATTATTTTGTATTGTGTTGTAATCATGTATAATTTATTTTAGAGAGGGATAATATTCCATTATATGGATACACTACATTTTATTTATCTGTTGATCAGTATTTGGAGTGTGGCCACTAAGGATATTTACATGTTTAAGTTGTTGAAAAACAGCCAAACTCTTTACCAAAGCAGCCACTGGACAGTCTCACCAATAACACATGAGGTTCTGGTTTCTCTGTACCCTGGCCAATGCTGTTACTTTCCACTGTTTTTATGTTGCCTGTCCTAGTGGGTAGAAAATAATATTTCATTGTGGTTTTGCTTGGAATTTGCTTAGCAATTAATGATGTTGAGCATGTTTCAATGTATTTCCTGTCCATTTGTATATTGTCTTTGGAAAAAAATGTCAATTTAAGTCCTTTGCATTTTTTCTTTCATATTCATTTTTGTTTTACGGATTTTTTTTCTTGTTGGGGATTCACTTAGGTTTGGGTTGTTTGCCTTTGTGTTATTAAATTGTAAGCGTTCTTTGTATACCCTGAGTACTAGACCTCCATCAGATATACGATTTGTAAATATTGCTTTCCATTCTCTGAGTTTTTTCTCACTCTCTTGATAATGTCCTTTGATAAACAAAAGTTTTTAATCAAGACAAAGTTCAGTATATCTTTTCATTTCATGTCTTTTGTGCTTTTGGTATCATATCTAACAAACCTTCGCCAAATCCAAACCTTGAAGGTTCATTCACGTTTTCTTCTAAGAATTTTACTGTTTCAGCTCTTATATTTAGGTTGTTGATTTAGTTTGGGTTAATATTGTATATTTTGTGAAGTAATAGTACGAGAGAGACAGAGAGAGAGAGAGAGAGAGAGAAAATCTAGTGGTCCCAGAACAATTTGTTGAAGAGACTGTTATTTTACCAAATGAATGATCTTGCCACTACATCAAAAAGTCAATTGACCGTAGAGGTATGGGTTTATTTCTGAGAACTTGGTTCTATTTCATTGATCTATCTGTCTATCCTCGTGCCAGTACCACAGTGTATCTTTGTAGTAAGAAAAAGGGAAGTGTGACTATTTCAACTCTGTTCTTCAGATTGTTCTGGCTACTCAAGGTCCCTTGCAATTCCATATAGGTTTTAAGATTAGCTCTTTCATTTCTACAAAAAAGACTCTTGGAACTTTGATAGGAATCACATCGAATTCACAAGTCATCTGGGGGAATATGGCCATTTTAATAACATTAAATCTCCCAATCCATTAACACAGTGTGTTTTTCCACCTATTTATGCCTCTTTAATTTCTTGCAGCAATGTTTTGTCGTTTTCAGTGTGCAGATCTTGGATCTCCTTGGTTAACTTTATTTCTAAGCATTTTATTCTTTTGGATGCTGGTGTACATGGAATTGATTTTCAATTTTATTTTCAGACTTTTCATTGTTCATATATAGATTTACAACTTATTTTTGCATAATGATGATGTATTCTGTAACCTTGCTGAACACATTTATTAACTCTAATTTTTAAGTGTTCTCTTTAGGATATTCTATAAATAAGATCATGCCATCTCTAAATCTAATCTTGTCCAATCTAAAGACCTTTTATTTCCTTTTCTTGGCTAATTGCTCTGGCAAATAGAAATGGTAAGAATGGACATCTTTGACTTGCTCCTGGTCTTAGGGGAGAGGCATTTAGCCCTTTCCTATGAAATTAGTTTTGGGTTTTACCTAGATTTCTTTTATCAGGCTCAGGAAGTTCCCATTGATTCACAGCTCTTTGAATGATTTTATTACAAAGGGGGCTGGACATTTTTCAAATGCTTTTTCTGCAGCAATTTAGAAGATTCATGTATCACACTTACTGATTTTCAGGTGGGGATCTAACATTGAATTCCTGAGCTAAGCCCCATGAGGTAATGCATACACACAGTATGTAGTTTGTGTTACACGATGGTAGGCCTGGCTTGCTAGTATTTTGTTAAAGGTTTTTGCATCTATATTCATAAGCGATGTTAATATATTTTCTTGAGATATCTTTTTCTGGTGTTAATAGGAACACTGGAATTTTATAAAGAAGCAGGGAAAGATTGGGAAGTATTCCAAGACTCCCAAACAACTATGGAAATTTCTTCAAAATGCAAGATAGTGGCTCGGTGCCTGTTGCTCAACGGGCTAAGGCGCCAGCCACATGCACCTGAACTGGCAGGTTTGAATCCAGCCCAGGCCTGCCAAAACAACAATGACAGCTGCAACCAAAAAATGGCCGGGCATTGTGGCGGGCGCCTGTAGTCCCAGCTACTTGGGAGGCGGAAGCAGGAGACTCGCTTGAGCCCAGGAATTGAAGGTTGCTGTGAGCTGTGATGCCACGGCACCCTATCCAGGGCGACAGCTTAAGGTTCTGTCTCAAAACAAAACAAAATACAAGATAGTGGAGAAAAAGCAGGAAAGGTTATGTTATGTTTTCTTTCTATTTTTGACACACTTAAGCCTTCCTTGATTCATTTTATCCCACTTACAAGCTTACATATTGAATTGGCTAATGAGATAGGAGCTTAACTTTATAGCTGTGCAAGGCTTCCTGAAATCCTGATATCCAAGGTGCAATGCACTTTTGAATGGACTTGACTCTTTCCTACCCTTTTGTTTCTGTATATTTAAAAGATGGTCTCTAAACAGCCTGTTAAAAATAACATGAGCCTATCTCATTATGTTTGGCCAAAATCAGATTCCAGTAAATGTTAGCATTCTTTTCCTAAGCACTACATTAACTGGAATAACTAATATTCAAAATGTTAATACTCCTAACATTTTTTGAGGTTATGACCACACATCATTATTCATTTAATTTTTACTCAGCAAATTGTGTACATTCATACACACATGCATATATAAAAATATATGTGTATGTATGCATGTATTCTGTGTGTAATGATTAAACATAATTTTACTTTTAAACATTTAGTGAGAATTATGAGATGATTTATAGAGGTGATTTGGAATAACTTCAAAATCTGTAGTCAAAACTGTTGTACTTGGTTGAAAGGTGAAGTAGCACATGCAAGTCAAGTTCTCATCTTAGGCTGCTTCCAATTTTCATGGTAGCTGTGAGATAGGTTTGAGGCCCAAGTTTCCACCTTGGCTATTTAATTTTCTTTCGACAAGCTGCTCAGGACTATCCATCAATGGGGCTCCAGAGCAGAACCAGAGGAAGGGGGACCCCACTGCTTCCTCCCACTGAGGGAGGGGCCAGGAGTGCCAGGCAGTGGCACCCCTCCCAGCTTGCCATCGGGGTGCCTCCCCACATGTGAACCTCCTTTCCCTCCCCGCGGAGCTGGGGGATTGCCCAGTCCCTGTGTGTTACCCCACTTCCTCTGTCTGGAGGGCCTCTTACCCCTCTTTCCTAATTCATCGGCATGACGTGTGTCAAGCTTTTCTGCCTGAAGTTGTCACTCATGCACTGCACTTACTCTGCTTGCCCCTTTGGGCTCCTCCATTTTGAGATGGGCGGATGCCATTTTGGAAGAACTCCATCTCCAGCCACATAACAAGTGAAGCTGCAGGACCAGGTGGAGCTGAGGTCTCCACCAGGGTGAGAAAACAGGCACAGGAGACGCCCAGAGGCTGAGGATGCTGTAGGGGCTGGGGGAGGCTGTAAGAGCCCCCAAGAACACAGTCAGGGTTCAGGAAAAGCTGTCAGTTCTGGACATGGGAGTGGAGCATGCGGGGGGCGGGGGTGTGTGACAGGATGCCAGATGGCGCATAGACCATTCGCAAGTCAGATAAATGATGCGGATTGAACCACTGGAAAATTAGTTCTTGGAGACTGGGGCGAAGCCACCTGGTGAGTCATTTAGGAAGTTGGACTTTCAAATCCAGAGGCACAAGTTCAAACCTGAGTAAGGAGTTTGGAGAACTGGATGGATACTGAGAAAACACCCAAAGTTATTGTCTACAGACAGTGGCAAGCCATGGACAGGAAGAGTCCATGACTGGGGACCTGAGCAGAATCTCCCCATTCAGCCTAGGGAGGAGCGTGATGGCATTAGATTCTCTCAGCTGAATGTGGACAAGGAGACGGCTGTGGAATTTAAGTCCTTGCATCCTCAGTCAAAATTGATATAGGAACTAAGCATAGGGCAGGCGGTGAGCATTTGGGTACAGGGGATCATTTCGTCATTGTAACAAAGTAGTGGGAAGGATGCAGGGAGGGGCAGTGGCAGCCTCAGGTTGGGAAAGGAGACCTGAGGAGCACCACATTTGGCCACTTAGGAATTTGATGAAGTTTCAGATTTTTCAGGTTAGAGAGGCTCAGTTTTATTTGCATCTCCTAAAGTGACCACATGCTTAGAACTACACTTCTGATTTTCAAACTCACAGGATGCTGAGTTGTAAAACCAGACTAGTCCTTTCATTAATTTACAATAGTAACTATTTCTTTTTAGTAATATTCATGCATCTTGCCCAGGGTAACCTCCCAAAAAGCACAAGATGGTGGGTGATAGTTGAGGAACCTGTAAAAACTCCCAGAACAACTCTTGGGAGATACACAATTCAGGTGTCTGGAATGCCGACGTCAGTCTAATTTAGCATCCCACTTTTGGGGCACTATATCCTGTCCCTTCCTCCCTTCTCCACAGAAACCATCTTCCTTGAAGCGCTGCCCTCTCCTGAAGTGTGGACCGCTCTCCCTGCATTTGACTTCTGATGGTCTTGCCCTCCCTTGCTGTGACTTATGAGACACCGCAGAGTGGTCACCTTCTCCATGATTTGGGAATTTAGGTATCTTAACCTAAGAAGCTCATCTGAGGTCTAATCTGTGCTACTTCCATTTCTCTGTATTGACCAAGCTAGCAAATGAGACAATAATCTGATAGAACCTGTGTCCTTCCAAGACTTTAGATCCTCAGTAATTCTGATGAATGAGTGAAAAGCTTATAAACCCATTAAAGGCGTAACGTCTGCTAGTCTTTCATAAACGCTTACCTTATCATTCTTTTTCTTTGCTGTTTTATCATCACAGTAGAGCACTAATTCCTCTGGGCATCATTGGTCACCGTGGCTCCCGGGGCTTCCACTCCAGAAATTCCCAGCTCATCCTGGGACCACCTGGCCCCACACCTGACTTGGATGCTGAACCTTGACCCCCCCCCCCGAAGGGCTCAAGGACCACCCACAGGAAGGGAGAATGAATTCTTTTCACCTGGGAATCTTGGGAAAACATGGGTTCTGATTCTGTAGGTCTAAAGGGGAGGTCAAAGACCAGATCCCAGGAGGGGCAGGCGTGACTTGTGCACAGACCGTGAGTGACAAGGCTCCACAGGTGAGATTAGAGTCTAGTCCTCCAAAGCTGGAATTTTGGTTTCCTCCCTGATCAGCTTCATGAGCTTGGGAAAATCCCTCACCCACTCCCAGCTGCAGTTTTGCCTGCACAGGGTGGGGATATTACTTCCTTTCTAGGTAAGGTGAGGTGGAGGCCAGGATGTCCAGTGCGCTGGATGGCGTGTGCTGTGTGCACTTCCCACCAAGCCCTTGGTCCCTCTCCAGGTAACCTCTGGCCTCTCTACCTCGAGAAGCCTGCAAGGAGGACATGGCACAGCTGTCCTGGACCCTATCCTAAAGCATTCAGTCTGCTCCAGTGTCAAGTAGACATGGCATTTGGTTGCAGGAGCCAGCCTTCCTTTGGTCCACGGATCACAACTCCCACCCCATGGATTTTCCTGAGCCTTGACATCCTGGGAACACCTAGATCAGACCGTCACCACTTACTGGCACTGTGAAAAGGAGTCTGACCTGTGTGACAACAGCCGGAGAGCAAGTAGTCAATACTCACCATCACCTCAGCAAGGGCACTATCCACAGAGAACGAACCAAGTCTTGCCTCTAAACAGGAGGGATTTTTTGTTTATTTGGGGAACGCATTCTTTCTTGTGGTGATCTGTCCTCAGAAATGGATTACTGGCCTGCATTTTCCCAAAGGCTTAGTAGCCCAATGGCAACCTGAGAAGTGGTTCTTGTCTGGCATTTAAAGGCCACTGCAGTTTCCGTTGCCACGTGAGATGTGCAATTCCAGATTGCTGAGCAGGGCTTTGGCCACAGGCTTCCTGCCTGTGAAGGAGAAGAGAGTCCGGCATTTTTTACTTTAAAAAGGAGCAGAGGGCTCTCTTGTATAGAGAACAAGGGGAAATCATTAAGTTGTCCATGATTACCAAAGGATATGTAAGAAATATGTTCTCTAAAGTGGAAATTGCTACCCTTGGGTAACAGGAAAAGGCTGGCCATTACATTGTAAGTAGGAAATGGGAGATAATGAAATCGATGGCAAGTGCACAGCGCAACCCCAAGAAGGGCGTTTGCATCACAGCCCTCCCCATTCATTTTCACAGACATTTCTTCTCTCGGGCATTTAAACTCTGTCCCTAATAT
Source organism: Arctocebus calabarensis (assembly GCA_963573935.1). Lineage (NCBI taxonomy): Eukaryota > Metazoa > Chordata > Mammalia > Primates > Lorisidae > Arctocebus > Arctocebus calabarensis. The sequence goes on along the minus strand of CAUYON010010402.1, from coordinate 49,055 downwards.
TAATTGGTGAAATGAAAAAAGAGATTTACCCAGTTGTGGTTATTGTTATTGGAGACCAGTACCAATAAAGTAGTAGTAAAATATCCCCACAATGTCTTCTACGATTGGAAAGAACCTTAAGGGATCAAAGCTGACCGTGAATTCCCCCACCCTTCTGAAACGCTGCTGATTGTAACCTCTTGTGGAAATCAGAAGGAAGTCATTTCATTTAGTCCTTCATGGACTCAGCATCTACCTGTGTGCATACACAGGCTCAGTGTGGAAGAGATCATTGTCAAGGTGCATAGGAAACTTGGCACACTGAATGACTTACCCAACATATCAGGCAACTGTAGCTCCATGAGCTGGGACACGGCCCCAGAGGACCCACCCTGACCCACCCGTCCTCCACTCTCCCGGCAGCTATAACCTGAGGCCATCAGAAGACCCAGACCTGGGGGTGCCATTCATGGTGTAGACTGTGGGACTGATGACTTCGGGAATCTTGGACACAGGGTCCAACAGGCTGCTTGTGCTTGGAAACAGACGTGACCTACCCTGATTTATACACACGGAGGCCAAAAGGGTCTCCAAAAGCATGATAAAAGAAGTAGGTGATGTGAAGTCCCCAGTCAGCCACAAAATCCAAAGGGACAGAGCTCAGGCCTAGACTCTTCTGCAGATAGAGCCCCAGTGGTGAACTGGGCGGAGGAGACACCAGACCCTGCCTTCCTGTTGGAAAAGGGGAAGCACGGGTCCTGTGGGAAGTGGCTTGTCCAGCTGGCAGGGTCTCTGCGAGGACCAGGCTTTCTGGCAGTTTGGTCCCTATGCTCTCTCCCTGTGATGCCCTAAGGGGGGCAGAGAGCACCCTGATCAAGGTCAGAGATGGGCTGCTGAGCTGTGCTAGTTAGAGCAGTGATGTCAGGGTTAGAAACCACCTCTAGCAAGCAAGCCAAACAGGGAATTTGATATGGGGGGGTCTGCAGCGTCACTCCCCAAACCTGCAAGAGGCTTTCAGCTGATTCTCCCCCCCACACCCTCACACACACACATTCACACACTCACACAGTCATACACACATTCTCACACACACTCACACACTCATACATTCACACACACTCACAACACAGTCATACACACACTCATACTCTCACATACTCACATTTGCACACCCTTTCACACACAACAGTCATACACACTCTCACACACCTTCACACACACACACACACTCTCTCACATCCTTACACATTCACACACCCTCTCGCACATTCACAACACAGTCATACACACTCTCACACACACTCTTATACTCTCTCACACGCACTCGCACACACTCACACTCTCACATCTTCACACATTCACATACCCTCTCACACACAACACAGTCATACACATGCACTCCCACACACACTCTTACACTCTCTCACACATTCTCACACTCTCACACTCGCACACACATTCTCTCACACATCCTCACACATTCACATATCCTCTCACACACTCACAGCACAGTCACACACACCCTCACATACACTCTTACACTCTCTCACACTCACACACCCCGGTTAGTCTCTGTCTCTTCTTGGTCTGTAGACCACTGCTCTTTGCCTCCCACTGCTCATGGCAGAATATTTCAGAGCCTCAGCTGGTCCTGAGCTCTCTTGGTGGGGGGTTGGCTATCGGGGAGGAGGACCTGGGTCTTCTTTCCTTACATTCTGTGTCTTGTCTGAAAACTCCCTCTGGAAAGTGATTTTGAAGTTTACAAAGTCCCCTGAAACCAACGGGAGAAATGAGCCCTGGAAACCAGCAGCCCGTCTCCTCTGTGTTTGGAAAGCCAGTTCCCCAGTTCTCCTGGCTGGGTTGCCTCTCCCATGTGAATTTCTGAACTGCCTCCTACCCTCTCTGCAGGCCTCCCAATCCCCCCTCCAACCCAGTCTCTGCCCTGGCTGCAGTGAGCTTTCTAAAGAACCAATGAACTTTGCCTTCTCTTCTTGTACCCCTGCCGTGGCTTCCCAGAACCGAAGGGCTGCAGCTGAAGTCCCAAATGAGACCTGCAGAGCCCCAAATGCCCTAGTGCTCACAGCCCACCCTCTGCACACTCCTGAGCTTTGCAGCACTGCCAGAGGGCTCCAGGTGATGCCAAGCAGCCCACCCTAGGGACAGACGTGTTCCTGGAGGGGCCACCATGCCTTCGCCTCAGTAGTCCCAGCATCTGGACCAGACAGGAATATTTATCATGAGTCCTCAGTCCTGGTTCAACAATTTACAAATGAATCCACCAATGAATGGCATGACCCCGAGTGGTAAGGGGACGCTGGTCCCTCAGTCTTGCCCTGCAGGGCTCACTCCCGTGGCAGAATGTTTGAGTTTCGGTCACATGGGATTTGGTTGTTGCGTTAGTAGTTCCATGGTGAATACTCATATCTCTTCATGGTAACTCTTGTTACTCAGGCCCCAGGAAGTCTGTTCTAGGTCTGAGGAGAGCCGGGTTATGGAGGCACCGAGGAATTCAGAGAACTGGTGCTGACTGAGGCCGTTGCTGCCAGGATCTGTGTGGGCCATTCACAGGTTCCCTCAGGGGGCAGATGTGGAGACTGGGGAACCACAGGGACAGAGAAGGGAGGTTTCATCCAGAAAGGACTGGCTGGCAGGGAAGAAGATCTGGGGGTTGGCATCCCACCCAGAGGAGCCCTGCAGAGCTCTGGAAGGCGCCCCTCTTGCCAATTCCTTAGTTTTTGCTAAAAGGAGAGTCTTCCGTGGAGACTGCCCACCACAGCCACCACCAGCACAGCGTCAGAGCTGGTTGGGGCTTGACCTTTGTGCTTTCTGGGTAGCACGGCCACCAGACTCTGGATGCTGCGTCTTCCAGCCTCTCACTGGGAGACAGCCGGATGAGGACTGAAGTCACTGAAACTTCCAGCTCATGTGAGGGAGCAGTTCCCGGGTGATTCCCAGCCGCGTCCTCCACCGCCATCTTCCAGCTCCCCTTTGCTAAGCAGGTCTTGGGGGGGGGGGTTCCAGAGCACACAGCAGCTGCTGCCACTCAGTCCCCTCGAGGCAGCTGGTCGACCAGAGCTTCCTGCCAGGGAGAGGAGGCAGGAAGCGGGGAGGAGCCTGGGAGGGATGTCCCAGGAAAAACACTCAACAAGCACCCCACCATGTAACAAAAGCACCTGCCACTCCATGCCTTGGGTCTGTCTTCCTGTCCTCCCCTCCACCCTCAATGTGAGCTCTCCATCCAGGGCTCCGTCAGGCCCTAGGGAAGTGAAGGTGAAGGCGTGGCGTGGACTTAGTGTCCCTCCTGGCACCCGGTCAGCCCGGCCGGCCCGGGCTGAATACAGTTAACTCAACTCCACTTAGCAACCACGACGAGCTGGGCAATGAGATACTTTCCTAACTTCATCTGCTATACCCAGGCTGCCCCTGCTCTGCAGATGGGGAAACCGAGGCCGCAGAGGGGAGGAGGTGTCCTGGGACCCTGCCCCAGGCTGTTCAGATCCCAGGTTGTGCTGCAAACCCACACTCTTTAAATGTCCTCTCTTGACTCCATGCTGGCAAAACCCAAGGACAAACCTTGGGTGAGAAGGTCACAGAGGGCATTTGTAGAGGGAGGAGGGCACAGAAAAGTGACCCGAGAAAGAGGAAGTGTCCCTCAAGGGCCCACACGAGGACAGCAGCCCCTCCCACCCACCCTGGGGTGCATGCCAGGTGCAGCCTGGAGGGAGAAGGGCCGGGGATGCAGTTGCTGCAGGGGTGGGTGCTAAGGCACAGAGGCCAGGGGAGAGAGGAGGGTCACAGCCTACACTTGCGGAAAAGCCCAGAACAGTGGGGGGGGGGGGCTGTGCTGCCAGCCAGGACAGAGAAACCAGATCCCACTGTGTTAAGCAGAGGCTGTCGGGAGGAAACGGAGGCAGCTGGTGAGGACCAGGCGCTCTCCAGCCCTGGGCAGTTCCTCTCGCGTAGAAGCCAAGGTACGGATGTGGTTTCCAGCTCCCTGGAGGCCCCCAAAGATATGTCTCCTGGTCTCATGCACGCTTAATTTAGAGATAAGTGCTGGCCTGGAACAGATCCCCACGGCTCCCCGCTGCCCAGGCTGCTGCCCCGCCAGTCCCCCGGCCGTGTGCTCCCCTCCCGCCCTCCCTGCCACCCCACACTCCATATGCCCTGCTGCCTCGTGGGGCGTAGCCTGGAGCCCTTGCCAGGCTGAGCGCTGGTAGTCTGTCCATATTGGGTGAGGAGGAGCACCCCGTCACTCCTGCCTTGAGCGCACTCGCTCTCTGTGTGGCGAAGTCACCCCCGCCCCGTGTGTGTTAGCAGCAGGCATTTGGCAGGATGCATGAGCTGGTCTGGGCCCCCTTGCTCCTGCCCTCGCCTCATTTCCCCAACGTCCTGGCGCTGCTTGCCCTTTGCTCTCTTTCCTGTGCCTCAGATCGGGCCATCTGCTCCCCGGTGCAGGGGACAGGGCTCCCACGTGCCTTGTCCATCCTCCCAGCCAGGCTCTGCCTTAAGCCTCAACCCCAGCCTGGTCCCTTGGGCCTCTCAGGTCCAGCCCCACGCCGTCCCTTCCAGGCACTCTAGCACACACTTTCGCATTTTATTAGTACCATCTCTTTAGGCATCTGTCGCTCTTCACACTCTTCACCCAGTATGTCGTAACCACAAAGGCAGAAGCCATCTCTCCTTTATCTTCTCATCTCCAGCGCATCTCACGAGAGGACTTGTAAAAGGAGAAACAGTAACATCCCCTGTCCCCGGCTCCCGGGGCCGGGCTGACTGCACGCTCAGGGGCGAAGGCCCTGCCTCTCCCCAGGCTGTGTGGAGTGAGTGTGAGCTCCTGGGTGCATCTTGGGGTGCTCTTTGGATTGTCTGACACCATCTTTGATGCATCCTTGTGGGGCAGGCTCCTTCTGGGGGAATCTGGGCCCATGGGAATCTACTCTGGTGACAGCAAGTTGCTTTGCTGGGCCTGGTCTCAGCTTCTTGCAGCCTGGGGAGCAACTCCTGCCCCCGAGGCCGGTAGAAACAGGGGCTGCCCAAAGCCCAGAGTGCCTGGGCTGCAGTGGCTGCTCCCGATGCTGCTGGCAGGTGGCTCCCAGCTGCGACTCCTTCCCTCTCTGGAAGGCAAATGTCTCAAATAGACCTGACTGTCTTCAGGTCCTTCCTTAAAATTAGCTAATTAAGCAGAGTTTGCCCCGGAACCAACAAGAGGACTGGGAAGGGATTTTGGCGCGCATGACCCAACTTCCCGAAGGCTTCTCTGACCACTTGTGGATCCCTGGGTATTTGTCCCCTTCTACCTCTGCGGCTGTCATATGCCTTAACATTGTTTTGTGGTAGTATAGAGACCCCAACTCTCCATACCAGACATGCTTTGATTTTTGAAAACATCTGCAGCATCATACACTGTAGTGTCGGCATGTGGTAGGAACTCTGCCGTGTCCATTATGACATGAGTGAATGACAGCATGAATGGTGTCTCTAGGTGTCTGTCACACTTGCACTGAGTGCGTTAGCTGGGAGGCCACACAGGTAAAGAAGGGAACTAGCGCTTTCCGGTTCTCCTTCACTTCAGAGAGCTCAGTTCTTCCTTCTCTGAAACACAGAGAGATGCCATTTATTGTCACACGTGGAAACTTCATAATAAATCATTATTAATTCCATTCACTCTCATTATCATTAATCAGGTATTATTACTTATTTTGTGATCTTCTTTTACGAGCCACACTTCTAATATTATGAAAGAGATTTTAGGATTAAAAATACTAAACTATTTCAATGCCAAAAGTCATTAAAAGTATGTAATAAATATCAATTAGGTAAATTTTTGGAAACTGCCTTTTGTGATTAAACGCAATTCATACTATTTGTCTTATACTTTATGACATAATGTTTTTAAATCCACAGACTCAATTTTCACCACATCCTTGAGATCTGGGCATGGCCTTTCCCCTTCTGGGAGGTGGGTAATCCCTATAACAGGTCAAGGCTTATGTTATAAGTAATGTTTATTATAATGTATAAAAATTCTTCCTAGCAATGCAAAATATGAGATTGTAAGTGACTTGAAAGGAACAGGAAAAAAGCAGGTGGTACACGAACTAAAAACTTAGAAGGAGAGTCAGTATGAAACGATGATGAGCCCTGAGTAGCAAGGATCTAATACCAACTGCAGGACTCTGGCGTCCCAAGATTTCATAGTTGTGGCCAAGAAAGGAGATGAATAAACACAACGATACTATTACAAATGAAATTCTATCATTTATCCTTCGTTGAGTAACTTCAGCTCATTTGATAGCAGCTTACGAAGAGGGGCAGTCAAGGTATTCCATTATGTCATTTTAAAGAGAGCTAAAATGACTTGCCCATACTTCATTAGAAGCCAAGGGAAAGTTAGAACTTCTACCTCTAGTTCACATGCTTTTCCTGCCCTGGCAAGTTGCAAACCCATCACCCTGTACTGGTCATGCCATCTTCCAGTATTCAAGAATAGCAAGGTTGAAAGTGATCTTGGGTAAGAGATTTCTGGATACGGCTGTTGCACAAGGCTGCTTGGTCAAGCCATCGAATGTTCTCTCTGGCTTTTGCTGGGGACACAGTTATTGCAAAGGTGATGCCCGCACAGATAAGGAGAGATTTGCGAAGTTCCTTGGTCAGTTTGCACATTCCCATTTGACCCAGCTCTCAGATCATGAAACCACTCACTGATGGTACAACTCGGTGAAAAGCAACCCCTCACTGAGGGAAAAGTAACCATCCTCCCACCTTCTTCAAATTCCATGACTACACGTTACTGGGCCGTTGAGGGTCACCCCTAGGGGCAGAGAATGTTCCACTTTGATCAGCAGAGTGGACTATAGTTAGGAATACATATATGGTCTGGAGGTACAGAGACTCAAACCCTTGCTCTATTACTTCTGTATGACTTTGGGCAAATAATTTCACTTCTCTGAGTGCTGGTTTCCACATTTGGAAAATTCTGATCCTGATAATATTTATTTCAAAGAGCTGCTTGAAAATGAACTTAAGGTCACCTAAGGTTGCATATGTTAAATGTGAGAGTCCTTTACGTGTGAAATGTGAATACTCTTTTTATCTCAGCCCTTGTAATGCAGGTGTCATATGGAAACACATTGTGTGAGACAAGGTCTCCAGAACATTTATCTCTTCCACTCTCTTGAGAATCTTTTTGTTTTTACTTTGGGATAGTTGTTACAAACAACAAGAGGATGGTGTGAACAAATCCAGGTAGGCACTCACTTAGCTGACCTCAAGTCTCCATCTGAAACGGACGGGGTTGGGCTGGGTGTGTTCTTAGGCCCTTCTCCCTCTGACCTTTCAGAAGGTCAGCCTGTAGTCAGAGTGTGTGAGAGAAGAAAGAGTGGAAAGTGGTGAGCTGGTCTCAGACAACCACAGCAGGGAAAATGTCTGGCTGACAGACTCCAGTGGGGGGACAGTGGAGGCAAGGCAAGTGACCACAGACTCTGTGGAGTTGAAGGGCCAGTTCCATCCAGCTGTGAACACCTGCCCCCACTGGTGATGGCACAGGAAAATTAGGATGAGTGAGTCATGGTTGCCTTGCCATTGTGCTGAAAAAATATGCTAAATTATAGCAGTCAGCTTTTTGTAATAAACATTTTCAAAATGTCCCTGAGGGAGAGAAAAGCACCATAGGTCTTTCTGGCAGGTGTTTATAATTATGAGTATTCCCCTTGGGCCTTCCACAAAGATTCAGGGATTTCACACTGGCTGTTAAACGTAGCAGATTAGAAATGACCCCAGCTCTAACCCAGAATCTTCCATTTGTAAGCCTCTTGAACGAATTTCTTCATTTGTCTGATATCTACCTATTATTTTACAATGATCAAATTAGGGGTAATATCTATCTAGAATGTTTTTATTTAAAGACATTACTGGGACCAAAATAAAGATCTGACTTTATGTATTTGAAACAACTTCAAAATCTGTTTTATGCCTAAGATTCTTTTAAGATGTTTGAAAATATTTGTTTTTGAAAAACAGATATGGCACTTTCAGAGGACGGTTTCTTGAGAGAAAAGTAAAATAAGTCAAGTGATGAAAATTACTTATTGTTGAGGGTGCCTTAACCCTGGGTATTCCCCTACAATTAAAGTTGGGAATCTCTGAATAGATTAACGAGCTGCTGGCTTTCCTGTGGTGTCTTCTTTCCTTGAAGACAGAAAAGAAAACTATTTCTAATCAGATACGATGGCCTTGCCATTTCTGTTCTGGCCCCTTCTGACCATTGTTGTCAGGTAGGGCTTGGGATATGGGGATGCCCTTCTCAGTCAATAAAGAGAGGGCACAACTGTGCTTTATTGGCGATAATAACATAGAAAGGGACCATAGGGAAGGGGGCATCTCTTAGGTCTAACGACTTCCATGGAGAGAGCCAGAGAGTGCTCCTCTGTGGTGTGAAGGAGGTGAGTTCCGGAGTTGGGGAGCACCAGGGCTGTGTGTGCTGCCTGTGCCAGCCCCAGAGAGGACTGCTTTGTAGCTAAGTGGACATTCCTTCCTCGGCTGGAATCTGGCTTTGGCTGGAGACGTCAGACCGAACTGACAGGTCTTCAACCACATGGTCATTCTCATCCGCCTGTTCAGTCATCTTCCCGTGGCCCCTCCCTATGCCTCTCTCCCACGACGATTCATCCATCACTTAGTTCTACGTCTTTACCTTCACTTTGAACAACACCCCCAACCTGCCCGTGCCTCACTCGCCCACCTGCTGTGGGCAGTGGCCTTCCACCCCATCCCGGGCTTGCCCCCGCCTTCTGTTTTCACAGGTGTGTTACCTTTACAACAGCTCTAGTGTCAGGCCCCACCTGGAAACCTCCCTGGTGGCCCTGCTTCTTAAATGCAGCCAAAGTCCCGGGCCTGGAGACCTCCCAGTGGGGCCCACCCTGTCCACATCCCATACCTGGCCGGTGCGCCCATCTGCCTCCCTGTGGCTGTTCCTTCTCTGGAAGGGCCACTCCTTTCCTCTTGGCCAAACAGCACTTCCTCAGAGGGACGTTCCCTGACCCGTGCTCCAGGGCCCCCCACGGTGCTCTCTTGCTGGCCAGTGGGAAAGAAAATATTTGCATCCGAGCTTTTTTGGGGGCTCTTCTTTCTGTTTCCAGTCAATTTCCTCTCCTAGGAGGGACTCGGGTTCCCTGGGAAGAGTTTGCCCCTCTGCCAGTCTCCTCCCCAGCGCCAGGCCAGGACGTGAACAGGGCTCTCCCTTTCCGAACCCTCCCGGCCCCTATGAGCCCCCATGGATCTCTGCTGTCGGGGCTCCTCCCTGACCCCAGTCCTAGGCTTCCTCTGCTTCCACACGCTCTGTCCACCTGGCATCCTCCTGGCCCGCCGGCTCCGCACACACACGCGAAGTCTACACCGCAGGCTGCCTGCTGAGGCCCCGCTGCATGCGGGAAACGGGTACATTTCTATGACACCAGGAACCAAAAAAAACAAAACAGCGGGGTTCATCCCACCATCCAGGGTTCAGACACAGGTGTGACGAGAGAGGTGGGGGAGGGGACCCCGTGGATCCGCCCTGCGGGGTGCCTGGAGGTGGCCTCCAGCGTGTTGGCTGCAGGGAGGGAGGCCTTAGCTTACTTCTGATTCACCGCTCCCCTCCGGCCAGGGAGGGTTCCTGTGCACCGGGCAGGTGGGCTGGTGTGGCCACCACCGGTCCTCCGAGCCTAAAGAACGGGCCCCAGCGCCCCGCAAGCTGCCACGTGCGTCCTTCCACTACCTTCCCCCGCATGGCTCATGCTGGGCCCTGTATCGCTGGTGCGTCTGGTTAGCCAGGGGGCTGCCGCCTGGAATAACCTCACCCTCCTCCCAGGAAGGCAAGCGTGAGTCACACAGGGCTTCAAAATACCACTCAAATGTCACCCCTCTTTGAACCTATCTGCCCCTCTTCCTGACTGCCCGCCCCCCACTCCCACCCCCACCTGTGGCCGGTGCAGTCTGCCTGTGAATTCCTGTCACTGGTAAGACCTCGGAGCTGGCAGCGCCGGTGCGGGTGCAAACAAGTGCTCCGCTAGCCCCGGGACCGCGGGGTCCGACTTCGTTCCGGGCAGATTCTCGTGCGTTGTGGCCTGGGGTTCTTAGAACATACATCCTGGATGGGAGAATGGAATTTACTTCCTTCACTCGGGAACCATGAACTCCTTTAAGGTAGCAATGTGAGATGCTGAATAGTTGGCTGAGTTGGATGTAAAACACCTGGCAAATCATTTAAGGGTGTGTATCCAGCCTCAGTTTCCTCCTCCCAGGTGGTGAAGGGTCCCTGTGTGGGCTCTATGGTCACTACTGCCACCTGGTGGTCGTTTACCCCATTTGCGGGTTGGGCTCTTAGATAAAAGTTCTAGCACAGTATCCTGCAATTATTATTTGTATGCACACACACACACATATTTTTTTATGTGAAATTCCCATTTTTTGCCAGTTACTGGGGAATAAGAAGTGATTTTTCTCCCAAGCTCCCATCCCAACTCATACATGCACATTGCACATGAAAAGCTCACTCTGAGGGCCAGCCTGGTTTCTGGGGGCACTCACAGCACCTGTCAGGCTGTTTGCACTTGGGAAACTCAAGAGTGACACCTTATCAGATCACCTGCCACTACTACCTGAGCCTCAACTCCAGGTTAGGAACGGGCCAGAGTGACCCAGCCTGTGCTCAGCTCCAGCCTCTGTCATACACTTGATTTCACTTTGGTTACATTGAAGACAAGTCAAAAATGCATATTCCAAAAGTAAATCTAACAAACTGGTGATGGTCATATAGCTTCATCTCTCTTTGTGACTCTGTAACAGTTAAAGAAAAGATGAAATGTGGGCCATCAATTTCTCCTTCCTGGGACTTCTGGTCATTCCTTCATTATGGCCATCAGTCCTGAAAATAATGACTATATCTTTTTAGTCTTTGGTCCTTACAACAGGATCTAGGCCCTTAAACGCAGGGACTAGGTTCCCCTCAAAAGCCAGGGCTCTGTGGGCAGCCTGGCCAGACTGTCTGGGAGAGCGGCTGACAGGAAGTCTCTCTCTTGCCTGTGCCCCTCTGGGCTTGGATTTGTCTGTACCAGGAAGCCCTCGTGCCTCTGACAGCAGCTCTCCACTTGTGTTTCTCCCTCCTGTTCTCAGAAAACCACAGTCAAGAGACATTTGATGTTCAATAATCCTGACCCAGAATGGCTGCACTGTGCAGAGCCATTTGAGTTCTCTCTGTCCTGGAATTGTAGTGAGGCGTGGGTAGCAGCTGAAATAACGACTGGAATTTGGGGGAGCTAAGACCACCACAGAGTCCGTCTACACCAGTATTTCTTAGTTGTCCTGGGACAAAAGCAGGAGGACTCTTGGAACAGAGGGTAAGGTCTCTAGGGCCAGGTTGAGGACTTGAAGGGGAAAGGGAGGTACAGATGAGTCTGAGCTTCCTGGGAAGGGGCCTAACTCAGCAGTGAGGTCTTGTCTTAGGACCCTACTTTCCCATAACACTCAGGGGATATCTCTGTGGATCACACAGGGAGATTCATTCATTCATTCACTTATACAGGAGATAATCATTATGAATCTAACACCAAGGACTGTGCTGGGTGCTGGAAATAGGATGTTGCAAGGAGACTGCCATGGCTTTTATTCTGAGAAAGCATAGAGTCTCATGGAGGGAGAGGGAGGCTAATCAAAATACATAAGTGCCTATGTAATTACAACCAAGAAAACTAGGAAGGAGAATAACATATCATGCAAGACCCAATTGTGGGAGAGGTTATCTGGCCCAGGCGCCAGCTAGGCTTCTCTGGGAAGGAAATACTGTGTGGAGAAGTGATGAGTGATGGAACAAGGAGAGAAGAGAGCCTCCAGCTAAAGGAACAGAACCACAGAAGAGAAGGAAAAGGATCTGAAAGAGGCCGTGTGTGGAATGCAGCACAGTGAATGATAGGCCACGTGTCTCTGGGGAGAAGGCACAGCAGGGCTGGGTGGTCACTGTCCCAGGAGAGCCTGCCAGACAGCAGCATGCCCTGCAAGGAAGGCCATGCCCTGCTCAGAGAATCCCAGGATGGAGAGCTGAGCCACTTCTCTGGCACAGGAGTACTGTCGTAGAGCACCTGGGAAGGATGTAGTCGGCGCTCAATAACTGCTTGAATGACGGATGGAAGAGTCTTTGGCCTCCACCTAGGGAAGTGACTTCGAGTAGAGGAGTAGATGGAAGCCCCAGTTTCTCCTCCGCTTTCCTTCCCCCTCCTTTATCTCCAAGGGAAAAGAATGCTTTTGTCCAGGTCAAGTCCAGGGATATCGATTGGGTTGTGTGGTCCTGGTAAGCTCTAGAAAGAGGGACAGAAGCCAAGCAGGCATTGGGGTGACACTCCCTGTGCCCTTGCCCTGGCTCTTGTGTTCTGTACTTGTTCCTCCTTGCTGAATGTTTCTCACCATCACAGGGGTAAGAATAATAATTTAGGCCTGGACTGGGAAAACAAAGTAAAGTACATTATTCCTCTTGTCCCTTCAGTCTAAGCAAGTGGTGTCACTGCAGTGATTCTACATGGTTCCAAGGCCACAGTGACACAGTGCCTTTCTCCTGAGGTTTAGCTTCCCAAGGGCAGCTTGTAGGGGCAACTGGTGCTCCAAAGGATGATTCAGAAGTCAGGAATCTTAGATGTAAGTTGCCAATCTCTTCCATCTTCATTCTCGTGTGACCTTAGATAGCATCAGAGGTGAGACAACCAGACATGAGGAAAGTAGCCCTCTGCCACATGGAGGCAAGCACAAATGGCCAAGGCAATACTTTGAAAGGCCAAGTAACTCTCTTAAGGTCACATGGATGATAGTATTTCCAAGCCGGGACTGAAACTCCATCTTTCAGCTCCAGAGTTTTATTCTAAATGGCTATTTTGGCAGCATCAAGGGAAAATAATTGTCCAGAGATGATTTATTGTGTGCTAATGGTGAATTGCAAAATATGGACATAGATTCTTCTTAAAGTGGTTTGTGCATCCCCTTGCAATGTGACTTTGCAGCTCTTTCATCAAGCAGTAGAAGGTACTTCCCTACCCCTGGAATCTGGAACAGCCTGTAAGTTGCACTGATAATCATTGACAATGAGACAGACAGAAGTGAAGTTGTGCAAGTTGCAGAAGCTAAGCCTTGGGAGCGTCTTGCAATTTTTGCTTTTGACCTCTGGAAACTCTAGCCTGCGACCACCAAGGAGGAACGCCTATCCAGTCACGTGGAGAAGAACCAGGCCAACACCAACTGCCATTCATGTGACCACCCAGCTCTGCTGACCTTGCAGCTACACCAGGCTGTGTGGAGGGGCTGAGGCCATATAGCCCTGGGAACAAGCACTTGGCCCTGAGTGACAGTCTCTCCTCGCTCTTCCAGGCCATTAGGTTTCTGGGTGGTTTCTTGGCTCTTTCTCCTCACATAGTCCATCTGCATCTTCTTGTTCAATACTCACAGTAATCTTGCAAGGTTCTTATTAATTTCCCATTTTACAGATAAGGAAACTGAGTCTCAGAGGTACAGATGGAGAACCCTGAGTGGCAGGGCTAGAATTTGTGCTCATGTCTGTGAGGTTCCACAGGCCACTCTTTCTCCATTTCATTGTCAAAAATGGTAGAGAAAGGGTAACAAAAGCAAGTCATGGTCCCAGCAGCAAACCTGGGGTCCCAAAGTGCACCAGTTCGTAATTCTTCTAGTCCCCAAACGAAGACCATAAGAGGAGGTCAAGAGAAGACACAGGAGGCTCCAGGATGCCAAAGAGAAAGGCCAGACTTGACTTCTAGTGGCTTTACTGAGTGGGAACACAAGAGCCTACAACTACCATGATTGAGCCCCACACCCCTGGCTGTTCTTAACTGATCTTTGCTCAAAGCATTGCAGAAAGCAGAGTCACTCAAATACAGCATTGCAGAAAGCAGAGTCATTCAAATACAGCCAAGAATAGCAGGGAAAGAAAAGGGGAGACAACATCACGGTAAAAGAAAACAGGAGGAAAGCTGGCATCATGCTCACCCCTGGCGTCATGCTCTGTCAGATCTGTGCTCACAACAAGGCATAGATGCATTTAGGGGGTTCCAAGGATCACAGCCTGGGTGTCATTCACAGGAGCCAGACAAGTTCATGCGCCCACATTTCTAGAGGTGGGAATGATGCCCTGGGCACTGGGGCCCTGCAGTTGAACATCTGTCACAGAACTATGCTGCCTAAAGCCAAGGCCAGAGTCTTTTACACCCTGAGACCTGCCAGACCAGCCAGGCAACATGTCCTGGTACCACCTAGTATATGGTGATGGGCTTGTCCTGGAATCCAGGACTGAATTATAATAGAATTTCTGGTGCAGAAGAATAGTAATGGTAGAACACTGCTTTTGGAAATAAGGAGCTTCTTCATTAAAAAAAAAAAAAAACCAAAACTGGACCCACACCTTTCTTCACTCACAAAAATTGATTCAAGATGGATAAAAGACCTAAATCTAAGGCATGAAACAATAAAAAATTCTCAAAGAAACTGTGGGGAAAACCTTTGAAGCTATCGGCCCAGGGAAAGACTTTATGAGGAAGAATTTCGTGGCAATTGCAACAACAAAAATAAACAAATGGAGCTTAATTAAACTGAATACCTTCTGCACAGCTAGAGAGACAACAACCAAAGCAAATAGACAACCTGCACAATGGGAAAGGCTTTTGAATCAAAGGCTTCATAACTAGGATCTACAGAGAACTGCAATTAATCAACATAAAAAGAGTCAACAATCCTTTATGTCACTGGGCAAGAGAGATGAATAGAACCTTCTCTAAAGAAGACAGACTAATGGTTAACAAACATATGAAGAAATGCTCATTGTCCCTAATTATTAGAGAAATGCAAATCAATGCCACCCTGAGACATCTCCTAACCCCAGTGAGAATGGCCTGCATCACAGAATCTCAAAACCGTAGATGCTGGTGTGTTTGTGGAAAGCAGGGAACACTTTTACACTGCTGGTGGGACTGCAAACTAATGCAACCTTTTTGCAAGGAAGTATGGAGAACCCTCAAAGAACTCCAGCCAGACCTCCTATTTGACCCTGCAATCCCATAACTGGGCATCTACCCAGAAGAAAAAAATCCTTTTACCATAAGGACACTTGCATTACACTATTTATTGCTACTCAATTTACAATCGCCAAAATGTGGAAACAGCCTAAATGTCCACCAACCCAGGAATGGATTAACAAGCTGTGGTATGTGTATACCATGGGATACTATTCAGCCATTAAAAAAGATGGAGACTTCCATTTTCTTATTAACCTGGATGGAAGTGGAACACATTATTCTTAGTAATGCATCACAAGAATGGAGAGGCAAGAATCCTATGTACTCAATTGTGATATGAGGACAATTATTGACCGAGTACATGGTGGAGGGTGGGGGAAGGGGAGAGCAGAGAAAGGGAAGGAGGGAGAGGGTGGGTGTAAGGGATAGGGAGGCAGAGAGAGGGAAGGGGGGGTCACGGTGGGTGGCACATCTTTTGGGGGCAGGACACAATTATAAAAGGGACCTTACCTAACAAATGCAATCAATGTAACCTGGTTCTTTGTACCCTCAATGAATCCCCAACAATAAAAAAAAATGCTTAATTATGGTGAAAGAGAAGCATGTAGTTCGGTGGCATTAGTACATCTACATTATGTGAGATCGTCATATCCAGCAATTCCAGAACTTTTTCATCTTCCCAAGCTGAAACTCCATCCTCATTTACCACTGACGCCCCATCCCCGGGGCCCCTGGTAAGCACCATTTCACTTTCAGACTCTATGAATCTACTACTTTAGGAAGTACTTTAGGCAAGTGGAATCACACAGGATCGGTCCTTTACCAAGTCCTTCTCTCACTTGGTATAATGCCCTCAGGTCCATTCGGGTTACAGCCTGTCGGAAGCTCCTCCCTTTTTAAGGATGAATAATATCCCATAGTGTGTATTTGTCACATTTTGTTTATTCATCCATCATTTGTTATCCATCCATCCACTAGGCTATTGGACTAATGCTGCTGTCACTGTGGGTGTACAAATACCTCTTCAAGACCCTGATTTCCATTCTTTCAGGTATACGTGTACACCCAGAATGGCATTGCCCAATTGTATGGTAATTCTATATTTCATTTTTGTTGAGGAAACCCCATACTGTTTTTATATTCAGTGGCTGCACATTTTATTTTCCCATCAGTAATGCCAGAGGATTCCAATTTCGCCACCTCCTTCTCAACATTTCTTATATTCTGGTTTTTGTTTGTTTGTTTTGTAGGAGCCTTTTCTAATGGGTGTGGAGCTTCTTCATTTCATAGACTAGGGAATCAACCAAGACTTAGCAAATTTCAACGGTTGTCTCAAGGTTACACAGCTAATGGGTGGCAAAGCTAAGAAATGTATTCAGGTGGTTTGAATCCGAGGAGCGGGATTTTTAAAGTTTCTTTCCAAGTTAACGGTGCACGACCTCAGGCCGCTGATGAAACTGCCTGTCACAGGGAGGCACGCTCAGCAGGTGTGGGGTGGGGAGCAAAATTTATAATCAGCTAGAAGTGAGTCTGCAGTGGGTTCAGTCAAAAAGAAGTCAATAACCGGGAACAGATGACATCGGAGTAACTCCCGACCTTTGGTACAAATGCCAAGGGACCCAAATGTGGATAATTTTGGAAGCCAACTGAAGACTTGAATTATTACTTGTCTCGATGCTTCCTGATTTCGGTTGGGACTGGAAATGGAAGTGCCAAGCCCTGCCAGGAAGTCTTCTCTCGTGGTTTTACTGGTCAAGGCTAATTTAGGAAGTGCTGGAAATCTCGTAGAAACCCCTTGGGAAATTTTTACCTTGTTTTCCTGCATAAAAAGTTCCACTCATTTACAAAACCTCAGAAATGACATCTGGCCTCCCTGCTGGCTTATCAGGGCCGAGCCGGCGTCTTTTCCCAATGTTTCTGTATCAGGCAGCACAGTCTGGAGACTTGGGCTGTTGTGGGAAGGATTGTCTGCCACGCATTCTGCCGGCCCAGCCAGGAGCCTTTCCATCACGTGTAGACACAGCCCTACGAAAGGGGAGGCCAGACTTCCATCTCACCCCAGGAGACCCAGAAGCTCAGAGAAGATGGGCTAATTTATGCAGCAACTGCCCAGATAATAAATGGGCAAGTCAGCACTTAAATCCAGACGTACCTAGCTCCCCAAGCCCGCTTACCCATTCCCCATCTCTGTTTCAGAAGTATCAGAAATAATTCCTTTCTAAAGGAGATTTGAGCCCTTACGGTAGGGTGTGAAAGCTTAAATTCCTCCATTAAACAGAGAACACGTGACAGGAAGCCCCCCTGTACACAGCACTACCTGCAGTCCACGTGCCCCGCCCGCTGTAGAACACTCCTGCTCCCTGCCTGTCCCCCCACCGTCCCCTCTGTCTGGGGTGCTCTCGCTGCTCTCCTCACATGGCCAGGCCCTCCTGACCATTCAAGGCCCAGTCTAAAGGACCCAAAGGACACAACAACAGTCTCCTTTCCTCTGTCCGGTGCTCACCGAATGTGACTTGCAGGCTCCCTCCACGTCACGTGTGACATGAGCCTGGCAAGCACTTCCCGTGCCAGTTCTAAGATGCCGTGTAGGTGAAATGCCTGGCGGTCAGCAGAGGACAACAGGAACAAAGGCCCCAACAACGAATGGAAACACTGTATGCAAATCAAAGGAGAGAGACAAATATGAACTTGGATCAGAAAACGAGTGAGACGTAGAAAGTCGGATTTGAGGCCGTGGCTACAGGGCAGACAAACGTTATGGCACAGAGAAGGTGGGTCGTTCAGAAGTAAGGAGCAGCCCCACCTGGCTCTGGGCAGCATCCCGCTGGAACTGACATGAAGGTCAGGCTGGACACACAGCAGACCAGAAAAGAGACCCTTTCTCTCCTTAAGAGATGAAGCTTTAAGTTCAAAAAACAAGGAACAAAAAAGAAAGCATGTGTCATTATTTGTGTCTGTTGAAAATCTACCACTTTCCATTCATTTATTTAATAAATATCTCAGGAGTAATTATCAAGTGTAGCAAATAAGATAGAGACTTTCTGCCCTCAGAGCAGAGAGTCAAACAAGAAGAATCAACCTTCTGTCTTTTCACTTAACATACATTTTGAAAAAGATGTCTATCTATGAACATGCTTCAGACATTGCATCCTGGCAAACTGTATCTTTACAGACTGTTATTGGTGGCAGAATGGTAATCACATTTGCTCTAGGGAACTCTTTCAGAATGGAAGATGGAGAGACAAAACTCTAATTCATGTTTCCCTCCATAAAAATCAATGATTATAACTAAGGGCTTCGTGTCCCATAAGAGATTAACCCATTTCTATTCCTTCCAAAATGTATGAAGGAAAAATCTTTAATTACTCATGTGATATTCTCTATCACAAAGAGATAGGAAAAACTTGGCATCTTATTTTCTTTTTCTGTGACTCAATAAGTTGGAAATTTTATGTAAGGTTTGCGAACCCAATTTACATAGCCAGCCCTATTTTGACCTGAAAACAGAAATCAGAATCAAAACATCACTTTCCTCTGGAAAACAAAGTACCACGGCTGGAGGCAACTCCCAGCATTAGTCACAGTGTTGGCTTTGAAGGCCATTTTCATACTCCCACCAGGCAGAGCTGAAGGTGCCAGCGGAGGGCAGGTGGCTGAGTCACAGCATAGCTCTGATCCCGTCACCCACCTGCGCTTGGCTTGGCGACGTGACTCATGCCCAAGAACCGGATCCTCCTCCCCCCGAGGTGAGATGCCCAAGTGAGCTTCCTAGCACCTAATTCCTAGGCTGGAGCGCAGCCCTCGGGATCCTGCATCAAGATGGGTCAAGAACTTCCAAAAGAGCTATTTTCAAATAGGGATCAGTCGTTGGGGCATGTTCTTTCTCTGTTCTCGGGATGAAGCAATTTGCTAAGGTACTGTACAGTGGATAACAGAGAGAGTTCTGTTTTCCTTGAGGCAGCACACATGTGCTGGTGGAGGGGACAGTGAGAAGCCCGCCCTGTGGCTGTGAATGGTGGGTGGAGCTGGGGAGGGGCGTGCAGGCCACGTGCTGAGGAGGCAGGATGGGGCTGAACGTGGTGGCTGTTGGGAAGCAGTAGGGGTGACACTGAGCCACCTTCGCAGCCTGGGTAGCTGACACCAGCTTCTAGATTTCATTTGAGTGAGTTTTCCTTTCTACATCATGATTCTCTTACGTTGGCCTCGAACCTGAGGTGCCTCTGTTAGAAGTGACAGTCATGACTTTAGCTGCTCTTTGAGAATAAAAGGGATGAGCTTTGATAGTGATCTCACTAAAAGCAGCCTGAGGACGTCTGGAAACCTGGTGGGTGACAGAGCGGAGGGATCTGGATCTGGATCGGAGGGCTGTAAAACTCCCAGGGAGCTGCTGCCAACCTAGGACTCATTCTGAGGATGTGGAACAGGCCGGAAGGCTGGAATCTGTCGGGTCACCCAGTCATTCACCACTCAGGCGCCTTTCTAAAGGAAACCTAGTATAGACCTGGTGTCGAGATGTCCTAGGACCAAGGTTTTTTCATTTATAACACGAGGGGAGAAGCAAGCTTACGACAGCATCACACGACGATTCGTGTGAACTGGGAAAGCCAGAAGTGTGTGGTACCCAGGGAAATGCGAAGGGCCGCCCAGAAAACAAGCAGTCAGGATGGGAATTTGCCACAAGTTTAAACATTAACAGCACAGCTTTGAGGAACAAACACCCCCCTAAGTTAATCACGGAGGTCTCCTGCAGAAGAGTGACGTGTCCACGCCCTCACCCTGTGTGATGGCGAGTTTTATGTGTCAACTTGTCTACCCTGCAGGGGCCAGGTTTTAGTCAAACACGGGTCTAGAAGTTGCTGTGAAGTTACTTTTTAGTTGAGATTAGCATTTAAAACTGTAGACGTGGAAGAAAGCAGATTCCCTTTGCCATGTCGGTGGGCTTCATCCAATCAGTTGAAGGTCTCAACAGGCCTGAGACCCCTGAGGAAGGGGGTCCTGTCTCCAGACAGCCCTGGACTTGAGCTGCAGCGCCCCTGGGTCTCCAGCTTGCCAGCCTGTCCCGAAGATATCAAACTTGCCAAATCCCGCATTCTCATGAGCCAGTTCCTTGAAATAAACCCTTCTGTATGAACAGGTCACCCTGTCAGCCCTGCTCCCTGGAGAACTCCGGACAGACCAGGGCTCTGTCCTCTCGTGCTCATTTGCATTTTCCTTGAATTTTATCTCATGTTCCTTTCTCTTTTTCCCACACTACCCTCCAGTGTCCCCGCCTCTCCCTGGGCTGTCCGCCTTGTTGGGATATTACCCCTGGGAAAGTGATCCATGTGGTGTAGGCAAACCCCAGGCCAAAAGTTGGGGCACCGGGGCTCTCACACGGAAACCCATGTGGGCTAATAAGAGGCCTCGGGTGCACCAGCGCTCTGAGCTCACTTTATCTGTGCCGTGGGAAGGTCGGGCTCTGGCAGCGGTGGTCCACCTGGGATCATGTATCTTGGAAATAGTGTAGAAAATGTTTCATTGTTTCCACTCTTTCTTGGAGATGTCCAGTGTTTTCATCACCTTAATGTCACTGGAATAATTAATCTGGGGAAGTAGGAAAAGCTAGTTCTCATGATTATAGGACCCATGATATTCAAGCCCCAGGGGAATTAAATTTGCAGCTTGTGTGTGTGTGTGTGTGTGCACATGGAGAGCTGATTTAGCTATTCTGAAAATTTTGTGTGGAAAGTGATGCCAGAGTGAGAATTTCAACTGATTCCAACAGTAGCGCTAGGAGCCAGTAGTACACAGGCCGTGAGTGTAATTCTCCCATTCGATGTCAGTGAGTTCTCTGACTCAGGTAGAGCAGCTCCCAGAGATGTTTATACCTTAGTTCCCTGGAACCTGGAACTATAATTTGTTGCATGACAAAAGGAACTTTGAAGTGGTAATTATGGTTACTAATTTGTGACCTTAAAATAGCAAGATGATCCTGGATTATCCAGGTGGGCTGGATCTAGTCAAACAAACCTCTAAAAACAGAGCCTGTCCTCTGGCTGGAGTCAGGAGGCCTGAGGCTGAGGGATGTGGGCAGATTGACGTCTGGGCAGGGGTTGAGTCCATGGCTGGAAGGGCCACTTGGGAGCATGGGGACCAGTGGCATCTGGGAGCCCAGGACAGCGCTCGATGGGGGCCAGCAAGGAAATGGGGACCTGAGTCCTTCAACTACAGGAACTACATTCTGCCAACAACCCAAACAAGGGGAAAGCCGGTTCTCACTAGAGCCTCCAGGTCCTGGACGTTTATGGGCGATGCCCGTTAAGAGGAGCCAGAGTATGAGGATCACGGTTTGAGGTTTCTCCTTCTAAGACTGCGTTAGAGTCGCCACGCCCACTGGATGCCATGTAATGTTCATATCAAAACTTCTCACTTCAGGTCAAAATACAGAGGGAACTGCAGGAATCGCCACGTTAATGGGAAATGCAGTACAGAGTGGCACGGAGGCTGGGATTGGCTTCAGGGAGGCTGAGCTGGTGGAAAGCCCAGGGTGGCCAGAGAATCCACGAGTGGAGGGCAGCTGGGGAGCCCCGGCCTCCGTCCAAGTGAAAGTCCTTGGGACTCTAACACAGAAGCACCCAGAATGTCATGGACAAGTACAAGATGTGAAGACAGATTGACTAGCCTTGGAGAGGCTGGGGGGCCAATACGCTTCCTCGTACCCTCTTCCACCTGTACCCTCACCTGCACTTTGTTGTCCTCTATTTTAGCTACCCATGGTCAGCCATGGTCTGATAATATTAAATGGACTTTTCCAGAAATAAACAATTCATGAGCTTTAATCTAGGAGTGTAATGAGACATGGTGTCACTCCATCTTGCCTTGGGCAAAAATCATCCTTTGCCCAGTGGACCCCAGACGCCTACACCCCTCTCCCTAGGGTCCCTTAGGAGCCATCTCGTTGTCATACCTGCCCCACTGGTATCTCAGTGCTGATGTTCCTGGAACCTTTATTTCACTTAACACAGCCCTGAAGTGTGAGAGTAGTGATGTTGCATATTGCTGTAATTGTTCCGTTTTATTTTTGGTTATTGTTTCCTCTCACTGTGCCAAGTTTATAAATTAAAATTCATCACAGGTGCATACGTACAGGAAACGGACCTTGTTATTTAGGGCTCGGTACTTTCTGAAGTTGCAGGCAGAGTCTCGGAACAGCTCCCCAAGGATGAGGGGTGTCCCTGTGATATAGGGAGTGGAGTCCCCCGAGGGTGAAGGGGTGTCTCTGTGATAGAGGACTAGTGTTTAATGGAGTCCCCCGAGGGTGAGGGGTGCCCCTGTGATAGAGGACTAGTGTTTAATGGTGTCCCCCGAGGGTGAGGGGTGCCCCTGTGATAGAGCACTAGTGTTTAATGGTGTCCCCTGAGGGTGAGGGGTGCCCCTGTGATAGAGCACTAGTGTTTAATGGTGTCCTCCAAGGGTGAAGGGTGACCCTGTGGTAGACCACTAGTGTTTAATGGTGTCTTTCATTTATTTCCACCATACCCCCATGTGGCAGAGGCAGATATTTACCTTGGAAAAGACACTCTGTCTTCAGTAAGGTGTCATTTAGGCAACATGTCTTACAATGCAGAAGGGTGTAGTGAGACTCTTCAGTTTTCTCTACACATGGCCCCTTCCCCAAGTGCAGGTCCCTGGGGAGAAGCCATGGGCCAATCAAGGTGAGGAGCCCAAGACATAGCGGTCGGGGGGTGACTACCTTAGCATCTGTAACTGGGATTTAGCTCCAATGCAGCAAAGGAGCTAAAGACAGGCCACCCCAGAAGTGCCCAAACGTCCCTGACCGTGGGGCAGGTGTGGGCACGCTGCAGTCTGGATGGTGGAGAGCGGATGGGCAGCACCCAGCAGTGGGTAACAGGGATGGCAGGCCCACCGCGGATCCCATGCCCTGCCGCCCTGCCTGCCGCATGGAGGCCACACTGACCCCTGGGACCAGGGGAGCCTCAGCAGGGAAATGCAGACCCGGCCCATAAAGGAAGTTGAAGGCTCACACGATTAGAAAGAGAACAGTCTGCTTTCATCTGTACTTCAACCTAATGAAACAGGTCACATACAGATATAAGAACCATTTTTTTTTCTACTGCAATATATAAAAATGGCTTTGCTTCTTCAAACACAGCTAACGGACCAGTGTTGTAATCTACAGAAAGCCTGCCAGAGGGCCAGTGTCCTTCATTTTTCTTGTGCTGTGAAGGGATTTCCCGTGTGCCCCCGCACGTTCTAGGTGAGTGTTAAAGAGCCTGCCTGCTCTCTGCCCTGTCTCTTTCCCTCCTGGACACTCCCCTCCCCACCTCAATGCCGGACTCTGGGACCAGAAATCAAGCCTCTGCTCCTCTTTGCGTCCCCCTAGCTCTGTAATCCGAGACCACCCTGCACAAAGCTGCATGGATTAGGCGCCGGTTCCAGGGATCCTTTGTCCCGTGCCCACATCGTACTTCTTATAGTGGCTGTGACCTTTTTATCTATCAGCAAAGAGAAGGGGCAAGTCTGAAAACAGGCCTCCAGGTTGATGACCAAGCTGTTATTGTCTGAAATCTAAGCAAAATGATATTGCCAGTTCGCTCAGCACCGCTGTTCACGATGAGGGGTTCAGTGAGACGCGAAGCAGGGGTCCCCTCCCTTCTCACGTTGCTGGCTGCTTGGAAATAGTTTGTCAAATTGTGTTTATGGTGAGACAGGTTCAGCAGCGGCTGTAGAGCTACCGCCTGGAACTATATTGGAAATGGGAGCTGAGGGGAGCAAGCCAATAATACAGGGTCGATCAAGGCTTGGGGGAGGAGAGGAGAAAGGACAACACTGGAAAGTGTTAAAATGCATCAGAATGTTTTTATTAGTATTCTAAAATATGCATGTAGAGAAAGTAGCCCCATCAGTTTAGGAAGAAAGCAAACGCAGAATGGATAAAGTGACAAATGAACAAATCAACAACACTTAACCATTTCGTTAGCGACGACCAGTTAATATGGAGCCATCTTGGGTGCCATTTGCCAACCGACTTTTCTGTGTCGGTGATGAAGCCGTATTTGAGGCTTCGTTTTCTAGCCCCTAAGCCTTGACATTCCTGATACCCACTGCCTCAAAATGCAAAAACAAGAGTGGAGGCCAAGTCCTTCCTGAGCCTGAGTTACCAAGTCATTTGCAAACTCCAAGATGTCCTGTCCCTGTCAAGGTCATGAGAAACCAGGAATGCCCAGCCTGGGGCCCCCACTCCCGGTCAGAGGCAGCCAGCTGTTTCAGAAAGCCGGCCTGGTTTCCCAGCAGCATGCCCTGGTCTCCACCGCGTGTGGGCTCCCGCCACAACGGCCGGCCATGGATCAAGTTTTATTTATCGAGTATTGGTCTGTTACCTGAGGGTCTGCTATATGCTGGGCACATGTCAAATATCACATTTAGCTCCACATCAGTGCTGATAATGTGACAGTCATTAGCCCTGCTTTATGAACAGGCCTGAGACTTCCAGAGGCTTAGCGGTCAGCCCAACATTACAGCAACACCCAATTCTGCCTTGGAGAAGGGAGAATGAAAGGAATTAACCCTCATTTGTAAGGGGAAGTTATTTGTTCAAGCCATAGAACTGGTGTCTCTGTGTTGGGACGGGATTCTCTGGTTCCAAAACCATCTACAATCCTGGTGAGGCCTCTCCAGGTTGCAGACCGAGAAGTTCCAGTTGGATCTTCACGTGGCAGAAAGCAGAACAGAGAGAAAGCAAAGTGCCACGTGTCTGCTTATAAGGACGCTAATCCCATTCACGAGGTTCACTCTCGTGACCTCCCCATTGCCTCCCCAAAGTCCCACCACCCAATGCCATCACATTGGGATTCTGGTTTCAACATAGGAATTTGGGGGAGACATAGCCTCTAAGACCATTGCATGAAACATGTGTCTGTTTGGAAATTTTGATGTGCTGAAGCATTGTCTGAAAGGATCAAGAATTTATTTAGTAATAATCGGCATGCATGGCTAGCATAATCAGCTTTCCAGATAATGGGAGACGGATCGGGCTAGAGATATGAGTGAGATCGGGTTGCTGCCTTCGCTGGTGTTTACACCCAAACAGGAGGTGCGCTCAAGCGCAAACCATAGTGGAAGTGAGGTGGGGCAGGGACGGAATGGGAATGCCATCCCCTGTGCAGCCTGTGGGCCTGTCACCCATGGCCACAGGGGTGGAGGACCCACCACAGATGGTAGCAAAGCGCCTCGGAAGTGTCTGGTCAGTAAATTATCATGCCCCCGCCCTTCTAGGGATTTAAAAATCACATTCCTTCACAGCAGTCTGAGGGGCCTTGTTCCTCAATGTTTGTTTCCCCCTTTGGGAAACAATCATTCTCATAATTGCTCCATGCTCACAATCAGACTGTGATGATTTAGCAGCTGATGGCCCCTGTACTCTGCTCTCTTAAGAGATTATAGAAGCAGATATGATTATTATTAGTATGAATCTTTAGAATCGAATTTAAAAAAAAACTTCTAAAAGATCTCTTATTCAAAATCATGGCATTTGAATAATTTTGGAGCTACCAAACGGAATTTATTTAGGCTAGTTTAAAGGCTAATTGATATAATTTCAATTTCAAATTGAAACACTACTTATAATGCATTGTCATTCATCTTAATGGGTGTTAATGTTGAAACATAATTGCGACTCTTTGAATAAGAGCATCATTAACCCCGTTACTGCTGATCAATGTACAGAGAGGTTCTAATAAAAACGCTTGTCCAGTAGGCTTGGATGCACAATCTGGTGTCTCCAGTCACAAAAATTTCTGGGGGAAAAGGGGCCATTTGAATGCTTTGGCCTGTCATCTTCGGTGGCGAGGATATAAATGAGTCAGCACATTAAGTACCTGGCTCAGGCCTGGTGCACAGTCGGTCCTCCGTAAACAGCTCAGTACAGCAGCTTGTCATTTTTGTAGTTGCTCGCTGAAGGTTATCTTTATTTTCTCTTTCCCAACTTCTCATAGATTCCCACTGGATCTAAAACACATAGTAAGCTCCAGAAAGTGGAATACATATCATGAGAGTCACTAGCTACTGCATTTGCTGTATAAGGCAGGCACTCTACCAAACCTTCTTTCATAGTAAATGCTGCTGGATCGGCATTCTTGAGCTTGGTGAAGACACCAGTGTTCACAGCTGTTAAGAAAAAGGCCCCCCAATTCACATATGAAGTACCCCTTAAGTGGCAGAGCTAAAATTTCACCTTACATTGTGGCCCAGGCTCTCAGAAACTGTGGTCCATGGGAAGCTCTCCCGGGACAGCGGGTCAGTTCTGCCTCTGGTCAAAGTTTATGGAACTCTTCAGATTTCCAGAACGGTATTCAGAGCTGTTTTGCCCTGTCATATAACCACTGCCCTTTTCAGTTCCCTTTGCCTGAGGAACCCAGCACCCAAGGAACCTGAAGCCCACCGCGGTGACCATTTCCCTGAATCTCCTCCCCCCACCCCGTGCTTCCTGTAGTTGTCAAGAACACAGTCCACGCTGCCTCTGCTGCCAGCTGCACAGGCAACTGCCCTAGAGAATCACCGAGAGCTGAAAGGTGAGGCTTTGCCTGCCCCCCGTCGTGGCGGCAGAGAGCTCAGTGAGTGGGTACCTAGGGCACTCCCTTCTCAGGTCGCCTGTTCCTGTTCATCAAGGTGGAACTTGCGTCCAAAGCCTCCCCACATCAGCCAGCCAAGCCTCGCTTCACTGGCCACGAACATTTACTGAGAACACGTGTGTGCCAGGGCCCTGCTGTCCGGCCAGATGTGCGTGGAAAGATCCAGCCTCTCACCCCAAGGTGTTACCTGGTACAAGCGGCTGGGTCTCTTAGTGCAAACAAGGCAATGCTACAAGATTACTACTGTAATTATTATTTGGAATACTGTGTGCTGGATATTGTGCTAAGTGTTTGGTATATAGGATCTTAGTCAACCCTCCCAATGGCTATGCCGCCTGGCTCGTGCCTGTAATCCTAGCACTTCAGGAGGCCGATGTGGGAGAATTGCTTGAGGCCAGGAATTCCAGACCAGAGTGGGCAACATAGCAAGACCCCATCTCTAAAAAAAGAAATGAAAATTGCAAAATTAGCCAGGTATGGTGATACATTCCTATAGTCCCAGCTACACTGGAGGCTGAGGTAGGAGGCTCACTTGAGCCCAGGAGTTCGAAGCTACAGTGAACTATAATTGCACACTATTCTAGACTAGGTGAGATCTTGTCTCATTAAAAAAAAAAAAAAGAAAGAAAGAAAGAAAAGAAAAGAAAAGAAATCCTTGCAGCAAACCCTAACAATTTAGTACTATTTCCATTCTGTGTTACCTGCCTTGGCCATGCAGGGATAGGGTCAGGGCATATGTCTCATTGGTCTACTACAGACCACGGGCGTACAGTGGACCAAAAACAGATAGAAAGTTCCACGTCTGACTGGTAAAGCCAGAGAAGGCCCCCCACACAGGGGAAGCAGCATTTGCTTAGAATCCAGAAGACATGAAAATGCTATCTTATGAACTAGTGTGCACCAAAGCCGGGAGGAGTTCAAGGTCGTTTCACACTGTGGGAACCACATGTGGTATTACTCAAGCAGAGTTCCCAGTGCGGGTGTGGCGGCGGGGCTCCAGAGGAGGGAAGTGGCACTCCGTGTCCGAGAGGGGCTTGCAGGCCCTGCAAAGGGAAGGCCGGATGGCTGGTCGGGCCAGTGGGGTGGGGCCCCCAGGGGTAGGCTGACAGGGCTCTGTGCCTGGAGGGCTGGGGTGGGCCACAGAGAATATATCTGGGTGTGGGATCAACTCCATGGCTACTGCAGTGGCCCAGATGAGGCACAATGAGGGTGAAGGTGGCAGCAGGGATGGTGAGATGGCCTGGTTAGTGGGAGAATTGTCACGGCCTGCTGGATACCCGGGCGTGTGCGTGTGGCAAAGGGGTTGAGACAGGCTGTGTGATACACAGCTGAGAGTGGCTAACTCGAGCGACAAGGGACTGTGTCTGGAGGGAGCTAGTCGGCACCACTGTCAGTTGTGCAAGAGTTGACATCCCAGCCTCAGAAGGAAAAGGGCTGGAGTAGCCAGAAGGCCCCCAGTGTCACCGGGTTGAGGCTCGACTTTCTGGTCTGGCTAATAACGGGACTTGGGTCTGAGGCCCCGTTTCGTCTTGTCTCTCTGTGACTCCGCATGTGGACAAGCCCTGTGATCCCATCTGCTGCCAGAGTAGACACACGTCCCTATCTGCAGGAAGCACAGGGCCGGGGCAGGGCGGGGCAGGCATGAAATTTGACTTTCTGGAGAATTTGGTGCAGTCAGGACAAGGTTCCTCCAAGAATGCAATCCAGCCTTCCCCTCCAGAAAAGATTGAGGGGAACTTTGCATTTGTAAAGCAAAAGAGTTTGTTTTTTTTCGTGAGTGAAGAACAAGATTTACAGCACATGGTATCTGTAAAATCCAAATTGATTTCAACAATGAACTCCTCTCAGTTTAGAAGGAAGTTCGTCTGCAGCGGCAATTCTCCCCGGGGCACCAGGGCCGCATTCCGCTCCCATGACTGTGCCCTGAGGTCCTGCACAGTGACAGTGACTGTCAGGGGGGAGGGAATGAATGGGCTCAGAGAGTGACCATCCAGCCTCTAGCGGAGAAACCATTCCCTTAGGAGCCGACATGCCCGGACACGGACTAGCTGTGTGCTTTGGGGGAAAACTACTTCCCTCTGTGAGTCTTCATTTCTTTAGAAAGTTTGGCAAAGATATTTGTTCCAGGTTCCATCACTTTACATTGTGATCCTATAAGTCTGCGCTCTTATAAAAGTTCTAGAGGCCATATGCTAAGCAAGTGGGGCTTGCACAACCCCCCATCACCCAGCTCCTGGTCTCCAAGCACCAGCTGTGTTCCTGTGTCTGTGCCCAGTCCTGGGGATGGAGCAAAGGACAAGGCAGATGGAACTCACTACCGCGTGGAACTTACCCTCTTAGAGGTATTTTTCAATAACTTCATCTCCTCGGAGAAGACTTGTTTCTCATCAGCTGTGCAGATGGACGGCCACTGGTCATCCCCTGCTGGGAGCTTCCTGGAATCACCTTTGCTCCTGAAACCTAAGCATTTTTTTATTGACCATTCTAGACTCAGAGAAGGTTTCAATTTTTTACACCTCAAGGCACTTTAGTTGCGAATGAATATTCAGCTAACTCAACTCATAGTTTGCTGTGGCGCATTTCAGGAGGCTCCTTGTAGGGAGAGGGAGCCTAGCTCGGGCCTTACATGGTCTTTCTCCAGCCCATCATTTCTTCCTGTGTAGCTGTTAAGTCATGGGGATAACCTTCGATTTAATAACTTGCACTACCTTGTGGTATTTTTTATAAGCATAAATTCAAGTCTTTGGCCTCCGATGCCTTCCCTTGACAGTGTTGCTCTCCCTGGCACTGGGTCCCAAGCAGAGCAGAACTGTGTATCCGCGTTCATGGATCAGCTGTCTTGGACCTTTTGGAGGAGTGACAACTAATTGTCAGTATGTTAAATAGGTTAGAAACTGCAGGATACCCCTCTCTGAATACTGCACAGATTTAGAACATAAAACTGAGCTTTTCAGACAGTTAGCGAACTTACTGGTAAAGCAATGAGATGGTTAACGTGTATTGCCTGAGTGATTTGCACTTCCCTGGAGCAGAAGTAAGGAGCCCACACTGGGAAGAGCCTGCCAGGATGGAAAGAGGAAGCCCCAGCTCATGCACATGTGGTCGGGGGTGGGGAGGACTGGGACAGGAGTAGCCGGGACCTGTGGGATTCAACAATGTTGTGTTCATAATGAAAAATATGAACTGACTTGGGAGGTTGAATGTTTTAACACAGATACAAGGAATACGTGCAACTCTTGGCAGATAAGAATGAATGAATATTTTCTTAGATGACTATTTTTATCTAGCATCCGCGGTGCCTCGTGTAGCCTCTTCCAAGTGGTAAGTGTCAGTCAGTGTTGGTGTTGGTGAGTAAGCTACTGAGTGGCGGAGGGGATGGTTGAGTAGATCCTAGAATCTTGACTGTAAGGGAACTAAGCAAAGCAATACCAATCGCTGTCATCCCCTTGGGTACAGTGGAGATGGATGTAGGCTTGGAGGAGGGCTTTGCTCTCACCTCAGCACAGACCAGTAGATAAAAACAAGGGCATCATTGTCATCCACTATCATGAGTTCAATTTCCAGCCTCGCTACTTGCTGACTGTCAGACTCTGGGCCTGTCACTCACCTCTTTGCATGCTTTGGTTTCTCCAAATGTAAAATGGGGTATAGTACCACCCATGTGTGTGTGTGTGTGTGTGTGTGTGTGTGAGAGAGAGAGAGAGAGAGAGAGAGAGAGAGAGAGAGAGAGAGAGAGAGAGAGAGAGAGAGAAGAGAGAGAGAGAGAGAGGGGAGAGAGAGAGAAGAGAGTTATAAATGTGAGGTACTTAGGACCAGACCTGGCATATACTAAGATCTCTGAAATTGTTACCTATTATTGAATAATAATAGCTGCAATGGTAGCTGCATCCATATGGACCCTTGCATAACCTAAGACTCAATATCCTCACCCGTGAAATACGAACATGAACGTATACTTCATAGGATGTCTGTAGGAGATAAATGAATGGTGCCGATAACACAAGCCTTATCACTTGACTTTTTTAGACCTAGATCACCTGTTTACAATTTTTATATTGCCTGCTTCTTCACTTCCTTTTTCCTCTCTTACCACTTAAGAAATACACAGAACTGTAAGTGAGTATATTCCCAAATCAAATTATATTTAAAGTTTCAAATGATTGGGCAATCACCAGGGAAAAGGGATTGTTCAGTGAGAACAGAATGCACCATAGCCATATGTAATAATCACAGTTAAAAAAAGATCTTGCCATGACTTTCCCAGCATATGGAATGACCCTCTCTCTCAGAGGCTTCAGCACTCATGATCCAAGGTTCCAAATTCTCCAGGCCTTGGTGTGTCTGAAATCCAAGGGGCCACCCTCACACCGTGAGGGTCAAGCTTCTGAAAGACCCTGCTACTTGGTATTCCAGAAGCCCCTTCAAACCAGGACCACCACAGAGTCGCCAGCTTCCTCCCTGAGGGGACAGGGGAATTTTAAAGTGGGACCCTTGGGCAATCCCCCGGCTCTTCCCCAAACGGTCACAGGGTCTGCAACAGGCCCAGGACCAGAGGCACCGGCTCCTGAGAGGAAATGTGACTGGGCAGAAGGGCTGGATAAAGGGAACTTCTGGGCTGGCTTTGTCCAGAAATTTCCTGTTGAGTGTTTCACTTCACATTTAGGAAAGGATTGAGGAACTCTTGGGAATCAAGTTAACAAAGGTTTAGAACCCAAAGAAAAGAAATTCTGTACACATGTCGGGCTCTCGGGGGCTCCTGGGGACACTGCTGCGCGCGAAGGCTGAGGAGACCTGGTCTTTCTTCTAAGAACTTGAGCTGATATTACATCTTGTTTTTATTTCTCAATTTTCCAGTGGTTTTGAGCATGCACTTGGCATTGTATATTTTTTTTCTTCCAGGTCTTCAAATAAATAAAACAAAAAATAGGGAACCCTGAGAAAGTGTTTCGCCTCTTTGTGAACACCCATGCCTTTATAAAGGCATCTACTTTCCCCCAAATGCTTTCCTCTTTCTTCTCACTCTTTATGTCAGTAACTTTGCCCCAGGCCAAATTAATTGGCATAATTCAGAAATACCCCCCCAAAATGAAAAACAAAAAATACAGACCAGGCCAGTAAAAATATTATTTAAAGTAGGCATTAAAATATCACTCAGAAAAGAATATCTATCTTTCAAAGAAGGCATCTTCCCAGAACTCCTCCATAAATTTGAAAGAGCAATTTTTGGAAGACTGGAGAGAAAGGAAAAAAAAAAAAAAAAGCTCAGGGTTTTCTTTTCATTTCATGGATCCTTAACCCATATTTAATGCAGACTCTGGATTTTAGACACAGCAAGTGTGCTTGTAATTATTTCAAACAGTTAAAAAAGCTAGTTAATGATGTTCAACATAAGTAATCATGTTAAATAGTAAAATTTAATTTCTTAAAAACTTAAATCCTCATATCTTCTGGAATGCATTGTACTGTAGGATGTCTGAGTAAATTAAATTCTCTCCTGCACACTAAAGCATCAATTTCCTTATGGTAATTATCTGCTAGATTGGATCTGTCAGAGGCAGGGAAGCAAGCCTGACATTATACCCTCTTTACAAAAAATGATTACAAAAAATTAAGACGAATGAGTAAAATTAAGGCTGTGGCTGGTAAGCCTCTATAAAGCTCTCATGGATCACTCTACAGAAGATACCATTGTACTGGGGACTAAGCTTTTAATGACTAGCCGTATAATCAGGTGAAGTCCATTAAAGAACGGCAGAAGTAACCGATCACAGAGATAACAGCCAGAAATGATTTTCCGCCAAGTAGAAGCAATTTATTATACACAAAAACGTATTCCTCACCGAAGTGTCTGGATGGAGAAGGAACTTGGTGAAGGTGACAGGATTTCTTTCCTGGAAAGTTGGAGAAAATGGTGGGGCCCAGGGGAGGGAGTGCGCCTTTTCTTTGCCTGTTGGGTCTGGGAAAGGAGTTCCCGGGATTACTAACCTGGCTCTTGCAGAGCACATTGCCCTGCTGGGTCGCGTTGCCACCCAGATAGGAGTCCTCTGGTTTAGATTCCTCAGAAGCCAATCTGAGCACAGATAGCCTTCAGTTCTGCACTGGACTCTCGCTGATGGCACCGTGGATAACAGAATTGTTAATTTGCTGTTGTTGAAGCCAGCCGTGTGTGAAAGCATTTAGGGACTATGATTGCACGACTATCAGGGCCAGCACATTAGTTTGATTAACTCTAGGCAAAGAAAAAGCAAAATCCCCACAGAATGGTGAGGAAAGATGCCTGGTCTCTGTACATAAATTAGTAATGAAAAACGCATGACTTGGCATTCCAGGCCCAGCACAGCTACCTGCCGGTGCCCGGCCAACCACCAGCTCTGAGAAGTACTGTCTCTGCTCACCATAGCCAAGCATTTTGTCTGGGATATTGACTTCCAATGTCTGGGACCCAAGGTCAAGTTTCGCCCTGTCATGGTCCTCTCCTCTAGGCTTCAGTTTCATGATCTACAAAATGGGATTGTTAATAACAGCAGTGTCCCTTGGGTTTGCTGAAGCATTGCGGGAGGCCTGGGCTTGGCGAGGTGCCAGCACATGCACCCCACAACTGCAGGACACGTGCTTCACCTGGTTCCACCATCAGTTGTGACCATCTCGCCCCTTCTCTCTGAGCTCTGGGAATGTGTTTTGTTTTCATTGTTTTGCCTGTACCCACTACAATGCTGGCAGATGGCAGGTGCTTTTCAATGATGGTTGAATGAAAAGTGTGAAGAAAGAACTGGAATTTTTCTAGTCTTGAGTGAAAACTAAAGGCAATGACTTCTCATTTTTAGGCTACCTTTTTTAAGCCACTTCCATCCCAGTGCCACAGGTGATATGGTTTAGGCTTTCTTGCCTCTCCAACACTAAGTGCAGCAAACAGGCTAAGGGTGAGCTGCATGACCAGACCACCAGCTTGGAGACAAGAAACCTGTAAGCCCGACTCCAGCCTCATCAGGAGGTGTGTTTGCTCAAGAACAAGCAAGGCTAAGATTGGGTGACAAAACATTCCAATGACAATTTGGGGCACCCAAAGGTATTTCATTTGTTACAGACATGCATAGTATTTCCTGGGTTGATCCCAGGGAGCAAAGGTGACCTTCTTTGGGTGGCCCTTGGCTGGAGCGGTGCCAGGCAGAGGCTGCTCAGATGGTCACTGGAGCCAACCCATGGCTTCAGTCTTCTTGGTGCTCAGGGTGATTCAGCTCTTGGCCGCAGGTTCTGCCTGCCTTGGCCACGTGGAGTGGGGGGAGGCATTGTCTCTCATCCTGCCGGTTCAACATACCCTGTCACTGCTCTCACCTGCATGCAGTTGGCACTCTTCCCCTCTTTCTTCATCAGGAAGACTCCTGAAAACTTCTTAAGGCAAAGTTTTCTTCCGTAGTTTCTCCAGTGTGCTCAGGGAACATGAACTGCCTTCATTAAACTTTGTTTATGTTTCTATAACAGCACTGATAAAATTATACTGCCAGCTATTTGGATGTGTGTTTGCTACCCCAGGAACTTATTTATTTAAAGACACAGAGTGTATTTTCCATTCTCTATGTCCATTCTGGTATCAATGGTAGCCAAGAGAAAATTATCTTACTCTAAAGGGACAATGAATATAAAACATGTGCAAAGAATTGTGCAAAGTATTTATCTACCTAGCAGACTGTGCAAACCACCCTCCCCTCTCAACTCTGGAACCTCCAGCGGTTTGCTGACTCCTTCTTGATCTGTTTCCTTTCTTCCTGCTGCCAAAATGGGTCATTTCTCATAACATAAAATTTGTTAATCATGGTAAAATACATATAACACAGAAGTTATTCTCTTAACCATTCTTAAGCGTGCAGTTCAGGACTGTTAACTACATTCACATGATCGTGCAGCCTTCCCACCAGCCATCTGCGGAGGTTTCCACCCTCTTATATTAGACACTAACTCCCCATCCCCTCCCCACCCAGCCCGAGAAAGTGGCCATTCCATTTTATCTCATGAATTTGACTTCTCCAGATATCTCATATTAGGGGCATCATCCAGTATTAGCCCTTTTGTGATTGGCTTATTTTACTTAGTACATGTCTACAAGTTTCATCCATTGAAAGTTGGTGTGTGCCAGACTTTCCTTCATTTTTATGGTCAAAAAATGTTCCATTGTACATAGATACCACATTTTTTTTTTTTTTTGCTGTTTTTGGCCAGGGCTGGGTTTGAACCCACCACCTCCGGTATATGGGGCCAACACCCTACTCCTTTGAGCCACAGGCATCACCACATATTTTGTTTTATACATTTATCAATAAGCAATCGAGTTGCTTCTATTTTTTTAACTATTGTGAATAAAGCTGCTATGAATATGGGTGTGCAAATATTTCTTCAAGATCCTGTGTTGTATATGCCTAGAAGTGGAATTACTGGATTATATATCCAGTTTCTGGAGGAACCACCATATTATTTCCTGCAGTGGCTGAGCCATTTTACATTCCCCACATCAATGTACAAGTGTTCCAGTTTCTCCATGTCCTTGCCTACGCTTGATTTTTTTTATTTAATAGAGGTCATCGGTCATTTTTTAAAAATAGAGTTATCCTAATAGGTGTGTAGTGACATCTCATTGTGAGATGATTTATATTTTGGTTTTGATTAATATTTCCCTAATGGTTAGTTGATCATGTTTTCATGTCCTTCTTTTGGTCATATGCATATTTTGCTTAGAGAAATGTTTATTCAAGTCATATGCCTATTTTTAAAATTGAGTTATTTGTTATTTTACGTTACAGAAGGAATTTATGTACTCTGGACATTTATCATATATAAGATTTGCAAGTATTTCCCCATGTTGTGGATTGCCTTTTCATTCTGTTGACTGTGTTACTTGGTGCACACAATCTTTTAATGTTGATATAATCTAACTTAACTATTTTTATTTTTGTTGTCTTTGATTGTGGTGTCATATCTTAAAAATCATTGCCAAATTCAATGTCATGTTTTCTTTTAAGAATTTTCTCATTTTAAGTCTTACATGTAGGCTTTTGATCTGTTTTTAGGTAATTTTTGCATATGGTGTAAGGGAAGAGTCCAAATCCTCTCTTAGTATAAGTTTTATGCTAACATGTTTTGATCTTTATTTTTCATTTGTTTATAAAATACATTTCCCCTCCAAGGGGCAAAGAAGGATAAAGCTGAGATTCTAAGAGACAAAGGCAATATCATCCTGCCGTATTCGTGTTCATCAGCATCTAACCCAGCAAATGTCTGTACACAGAATACCGATCTACATAAAGACAAAGAGAAATGCACATCTTGGGTTTGTACCACAGACCACTCTGAATGCTTCACATACATTTAAACCAGAATCTTGTTTCTTAACTGGCATTCTGCAGAAACAGGAGAGAGGAACCGGCAATAATGGCTAGAGAGAGCTTTGTGGGACCTTGTCATCTCAGGGAGGCCGCTGCTCTCTGTATTGAGCACTCCTGTCACCATTGCTGGGGTGGGACACTCCATGTCCAAGGAAGTCTGAAATAGGTGACCACACCCAGTAACCCACACGTGAGTGTGTTAACTTGAGTGGAATATTGGCGGAAGTTGACAAAATGCCCATGGGTCCCTTCCCTCACAACCTGCACATCCCAGTGACTCTTTTGGGTGAGATTTAGATATCTAAGACCTTTAAGATCATTACAACCTACACCCTGAGAATATGCAAACATGAGAGAACCTCATAGTCCAGCTCTGTGCCCAGTGCTCTGAATGTGTGCATCTCCTTTGCCCTGAAGGCTTCTATTTCCCTAAAAAGTGTATGCTGAAACCTAACATTCAAGCTGGCGTGTTAGGAGGTGGGGGATTTGGGGAGTGATTAGGTCATGAGCATGTCCCCTCACAAATGGAATTAGTGCCCTTTTAAAAGGGACACCTGAGACCTCCCTTATCCAGAAGAGGACACAGGTAGACAACTGTCTATGAACCAGAAACCCAGCACTCTCCAGACAACTAATGTGTTGGCACCTTGACATTGGACATTCCAGTCTCCAGAACGGTGAGAGACAAACTTCTGTTGTTTATAAGCCACTCAGGATAGAGTAGTTTGTTATCCCAGACCAAACAGACTGACTGTTACACTCCTAGGGAGCTCCTGAAGTAGGCTACATAATCCTTCCAGGTGCTTCTTGGTGGGTTGATGTGTCAGGAATGTTCTCATTTCTTGTTATTTGGAATATCCTATAAATAGAGGCAGAAAAGAACTTATGGGTCCTTGATGACAGGAACTTCAATTCACACGGGGGCACCTGAGGCCCAGAGAGGGCACGTGAGAGGCTGGAGACCATACAGCTGGCAGAAGGAAGCCAGAACTTGCTGTCCTGGGTCATCTTTTCTATGTCATTTCTACTCCTACAGTTCCTTTAGGTCAAATGACAAGATTTATTTATTTCTGAGACCATAGTTAAATGTATGCTGTCCTATCAAATGTTTTAGCCTGAATAGGTATATATTCTTTGCCTGAGTTTTAATTATTTAATTGGCTGAAAAATGTTTGGACAGAGAGGCAGTCTACACAAAGTACTCAACGGTTCTGTAAGCAAAGTTAATAGCAGAAAAGCACAAGCTGTGCTTCAGATTAAACTCAGGAATGATCTGGGATGTTAAGTGGAAGCCTGTCCTGTGATGTGAAGTTAGGACAGCAGGTTTCCAGGTACAGAACAGAGGAGAACTTCTTTTAAGTTCAAACAGAAATTAACATAGGGTGTCCCACTCCAATGGTGACAAAGGATACGAGGAGGTTCTGCGGCACCACGGTGTGCTGTCCTTTCGGAACCGGAGAATGGAGTGACAGTGGAGATTTCACAGCACCGGAGGCCAAAGGCATTGTGTATCTCCATCAGCTTCCTCTCCTGTCTGACCAGGTCTCTCTGTCAAATTCAACAAGGGAAATTCCTTTATTTTATTCTAAAATTAGCCTCAGCAGCAGCCCACTACTTGGGGGCTCACCACACCTTCCTTCTGACTCTCCCCCTCTCCCCTGCAGGATGAGAACTTCTCTCATAAACCAGCACACTCTTGTTGCCCACGGCACACACAGAATCTCCCCCAAATGTCTGCAGACGCGACCATTGTGCAAAGTTCCTTTCGGTCACGCGAGGTAAGGTCTCACTTCTATCTGGTGGTAGACTATAGTGTAAGTTTTCCTAGGATGTAAGAGACATTTCATACGTATTTGCTAAAGTCGTGAAAGATTATAGTGAATGAGTTTGCAGTTTGTTCAACTCATCCTCAGATCTTAGCAATCATATGAGATAAGATGGTAGAAGTGTAAACGGGTACCACTCTCTACTTCGCATGTATGTGAACTTCAGCTTTCTTCTTCCAGCACCCTCCACGTTCCTGGTACAGGCTAAGCAATGTTTCTACCCTCACAGGACATAAATTCTAGCTTTGTAGGACAAATGTCATATAGATAAAAAATCACGAAACAATCACTAATAGGTACATTACAGAGGGTAGTAAAATGACTACAAGGAGCAGTTAATCCCCCCAGGGGTTAGGAGGCTTCACCAAGCAGGAGATACGACCCCTGGGGCTTAAGTTTAGGGTGAGGAAGTTGGTGGAGAAAGGCAGATGGCACAGGCAAGAGAACATATAACATAGCGTGAAACAAGGACTGGTGGCCCGCCACAACAGCGGTGGCAAGGGACAGTGGCAGGCGGAAAATGAGCCTGGAAATAGAGAGGGAGGACCTCTGAGCCCACGTGCCCAGCTAAGGGGCTGGGCATCTATAGTAAAGGTGAATGGGGGCCACGGAAGTATTTTTAGCAAATAGTCACATGAGCCAAGTCATGTTTTAGAACCATCACATGGCAACATTGAGGGGATGGGTTTGAACGAGAGAGAATAGGAGAAAGAGGAAAGAAGAGAGACGGACGGGGAGAACAGGAGGGAGAGAGGAAGGAAAAGACAGAGACCGCAGAAAGGCCGTTACTAAACACCAGGTAGAGAATGATGAGGGCTTGCACCAGAGGGGAATGAGAGCTAGGAGTGGAAGGAAGATAATTTGTTGTTGTTACTGTTGTTGTAGTTGTCATTGTTGTTTCACAGACGAACCCTTTAGCCCCACTGAATCTGGCTGGCGCCCTAACCACAGAGCTATAGGTGCTGAGCCTGTTGGCATCTTCTTTTGAAATAATCTGCTTTTAATGTCTTTTACCCCCCTTTTACCTCCCTTGGAAGGAAGATAATTTTTTTGAAAAGTGAGAAGATATGTTCGACAGAACGTGGGGATTCATTGCACCTGACAGGGTGAAGATGCTCAGGGAAACAGAGGGAAGAAAGAGTTTAGGGGATGGCTCCCGGGTGACCCGCTAAGGCGACTCAGTGCGTGGCGCAGCAAAGGAGCAAGTTGGGAAGGAGGGGAAAAGTGAGAAAGAAGGAATTCAGGTTTGAGTAAGTGCCCAGAGCTATGTGAGTGGCCGCCAAGCGGAGGATGTCCAGGGAAGGTCAGAAATGACACTCAGGGTCCCTGCCTGCAGAACTGGACTATTGGACTGGATGTCAAGATTTATTTGTGGACCACGGCAGGTGGAAGGCCACTGAAGGCACCTTAGTGGAGCACATCTCACCTGAATGTTATTTCCCTGTGTTCAGTTTCTTTCCTATTCAAAACTTCCTGTACTCAATTCAAAGTCATCTTATGATACTCACAGATATTTATAAATCATCATTTAATCCTTATTTATAGGGAAGAGTCCAAAGTCCATACACTGGCCTTTAGGGATCCTTTAAAATCCAGTCCCAGCAAGCCTCCTGTTTTCCCTTATAGATACTTTACACCAGCAGTTCTCAAAGAGTTATCTGTGGGAACCTGAGGGTACCCCACATTCTTTCAGATATCTGTGGGGGTCAAATCACAAATATGCATTCTAAGTGTGTATTTTGTTGAAGGGTTCAACTAGATGAGCAGGACAAGTAACATACATATATGTGTGCGTGCACATACTTGCACATACACACTCACAGGCAAGTCTTACAGTCATCTTGTACAGGGAGCTGGCTGAGCAGCCTGTCACAGCTGTGCCCATTCTGACTCTGGTGCCTGCCTGCAGCCCTCCAGTAGGTGGTTGGGAAGGAAGGCCACAAATAGCTGGGACCCCATGCTGGAAGAAGGGCTGGAACCCGCGTCTTCTTTGGTGGCCTCTGATCTGTTAACAAGGGAGAATCCAGGGCCCCTTCTCAGGGAGCAAAATAAACATGGGCCAAGGGGTCAGGGATACCTGAGGTTCCCCATTCAGAGTGTTTGTGTGAACAGCTGGGGGACTTCTGTCCTGCCTCAAAATGGCTGCCTTCCACCTTCCACCTTCTTCCTCCCTTGAATGACTCTCTCTTATAGCCCACCCTTGCTAGAAATATATTAGAACAGAATTCTGGGGAATGGAGTTCAGCCTGGCCAAAGAGGTGCACCAGAAAACCATCACAAAGTAACAGACCAATCTACAGAACACGGTTTCCAATTGCACATTGCAACTAATTTTGTAGAACTCACAGCACTTGGCAATTTTGGATATGGAATCCAAGAACAATACCCACAATTATCCAAAGAAGCTGTTAATACATTCCTCTCCTAACCGGTTATCTGTGAGGCTGGGATTCCTTCATATTCTGAAGGCAAAAACACCTACCGCCACAGATCTGAAAAGCAGAAGCAGGTATGAGAACCTAGGGCTTGTTAAACCACACATTAAAGATTTGCAAAAATGTAAGATCATGACACTCTTCCTACTCATTTTTTGTTTTGGAAAATATGGTTATTTTTCATAAACAGTAACATGTTAACATGGAATGGCTTTATGGTTGTGATTTCAAAATGAATTGAGACAGATTTTTAAACTTCCAAGTTTTAATTTCTAATACGGTCAATGTGGATAATATAATCTACATGAACAAAAGGCCTTGGCAACTAATAATTTTTCATGGCTTCAACAAGTCCTGAGACCAAAATGTCTGAGAACTGCCACGCTACAGGACAGAGGAAGTCGTCAGTTCTGGTCTTGTAAGGTAAGTGGGTTCCTCCTTTGGTCTTGCTCCCTTGATGCCCAGACCTCCTGTCACTGAAAGCCTGGGACTTCTCAGTCATTAATCTCAGGAAGCCTTGTCTATTCTGCCCTGGAGAAGAAGCCTCCCTTCCTTCCGCAGAGCTTGCATTCCTTCTAATGACACCTTCTTCCCTTGGACCTTGCCTCACCTTGTGGAATTTATTTTTGCACCTGCAACAGATTCTAAGCCTTTGAAGAATTCGGCTGTGTTGCCTTGTGGGAGTGAGTTCCTCAGAGGCCCCTCATCTGAGTCACTGGCCTGGTCGGCACCAGGCATTGGCATTTGTCCTGAAGGCTGAGAAGGCTGAGACATACAGGAAAACTTGATGTTTAGTTGGTTTGTTTGTTTTGTTTTTGAGACTAACCTGAGCAAGAGTGAGAGCTTGATTTAAAGAAAAAAAAAAAGAAAAGAAAAGAAGGAAGAAGGTGCTCTTCATAATCCAGGCTGATGGATCTCACTTCTGGAGAAGCCCAGAATGCCCACTTACTTGAAATGAAGCACACACATAAACTAACATGTTCTTTTGAAAAAAACTTAGCAGGTCCATCTGCCTTGGGGTAAAACAATTCTGAATTTCGGATATTTTCAAAAAAATTGTTTCTCTCATTCATTTGTATTTAGACTGAGTGGCACTTGATTAAATAAGGCTCAAGGTCATTTGCAGTCAGAATGTGAACTGTCTGGCACTGGCAGGAGGCAGAAATATCTAGACAAGGGTGTCTGACCTTTTTTTATTTCTCTGCCACACTTTGGAAGAAGAAGAGTCGTCTTGAGACACACATTAAATACACAACAATGAATGAAACTGATTAGAAACAAAAAGGCCTGTGTGTACCTTTCATGACATCCAACACCACAGACAGGGAAAGAAGTCCTTAGGGAATCTGTGTGCCGCCTCGGGCTGCAGGCTGGACACCCCGAGTAGAAAGGTCAAGGGTTTTGAGGAAGCCATACCTGGGCTGGACTCTTCATGCCATCATGAATTGGCGTGTGACCCTGGACACATGCTCTGAATTCTGGTTTCCTCCTCTGTGAGATGCAAGAAATAAAAACTGCCTTGCAGGGCGGTTGGAACAGCCAGGTGAAGTGTTCCCTGGGCCTGGCACAGGGGTGGTGCTGAAAACATTGCTGTGCCCTCACTCCCCCGCCTTCCCTCTGCTCCCCGACCCTGGACTCACAGCAGGGCCTCTGCTTGGAGTTGGCACTCCTTGTAATTTTGTTTATATCATCACCTGACAAATCCAAACAAAGTACATTAAAATTATTTAAGAATCTTAACAATTGAGTCCAAAACAATGAGATTGTACCAGATACAAGACAAAACCTTTTAAAATTGACTTTGGATTTCTTTTTACATATGTGCGTATACACATCCATACACATACATACAT
Organism: Arctocebus calabarensis; assembly: GCA_963573935.1. Lineage (NCBI taxonomy): Eukaryota > Metazoa > Chordata > Mammalia > Primates > Lorisidae > Arctocebus > Arctocebus calabarensis. The sequence goes on along the minus strand of CAUYON010010402.1, from coordinate 6,917 downwards.
TTTTTTTTTTTTTTTTGAGAGAGAGTCTCACTCTGTTACCCTGCCTAGAGTGCTGTGGCATCAGCCTAGCTGACAGCAACCTCAGATTCCTGAGCTCAAGTGATCCCCCTGTCTCAGCCCCCCAAGTAGCTGGGACCACAGGCATGTACTTTCATGCCTAGACCATACTTTTATTTAAGGTGTAACTATTTCACATGGAGTTGTTTCCAATTGCCCTGATCTAATTTTTTTTTTATTCCCTGTTGGTTCTAAAACATATGTAATCTATACAATTACAATACAAACTAAAGTGTATATTTACATGTATTGTAATTATACACTTGAGTCTTATATATATGTTCATATTGTTAATCAAGGTTTTTCAAGTAGAACAGCAGAACTTAAGACTTTGTGTGTCCCAGATGCTCTGGCCAGTAAAATGTGTAGATGTGCACAAGCACAACAGCCACGCAAGGTCAGCGTGTAATTACAGAGGGTCCAGGGCCCCGAGTCTGAGGGGGAGAAATGCCGGCCCCTCTTGACGGCGCTGGGCACGGCTGACGCTGGCCTGTGGCATGCTTCACAGCATGGACACATGGTCAGCAGTGGGCGGGGAGGGACAGGAATGGAGGGAACAAGGACAGGAGGAGGTTGGGCAGAGCGTTACATGAGGGGGAGTGGTCTGAGGAAGAAACCCAGCCGGCAGAGAAAGGGAGTGAGTGAGAGGGCAGATATGGAAGGAAACGCACTGGAGACTCTGTATTTTCAGTCTCAGGAGTTTGAGGCTTAACTGTCTTCTGCTAAGGGACTTTTAGCGTGGAGCCTGGGTGAGCATCCATCCATCCTTACTGCGGGTGTTTGTAAGTGCCTGATATACACCTCGCTGGGTATAGGACCCTGGTTGGTAGCAGGATGAATAAAACATGACCGTTAAGAAGACAAGCAAAGCCAGATGTCAGGGAACAGAAAAGGAAAATGGGTAAACCGAGCCTTTCATTGCAAGGAGATCATTGCTATAATGTATTACACACAAAATCTAAGAAGACAAGATTAGAAGCCACAGAAACAGGAGGATTTATTTGCGAGCTCGGGGATCTAGGACGGTGTCACAGGAAACGCTGCCTGTGCACCATGAGAGGCCTCGTGGCCCTGGGGTGTCAGGGTTGCTGCAGGCTGACCAGGGTTGGCCATGAGCACACACAGCAGTGATGGGCCGGGCACAGGGCAGGGCGGGCACGAGCTGCCGGTTACACAGCCTGTACCGTACCGACCAGCACGGGGAGCCAAGGCCTGCTTCCGAGGAACATTATTGTTAAGAACGGTGCTTAATACTTGCTGAATGCTTCTGAGCCAGCTGCACAAATACAGTATGCTTCCTTCAACCCCAGAACAATCCTACCTCTTCCAAGTGATAAATGTGAGGCAGTGAGAACAAAAATTCCTTGCCCCAAGTAATGCTGAGCCTGGGTCCCAACCCCAGATTTGCTTTTTTTTTTTTTTGCAGTTTTTGGCCAGGGCTGGGTTTGAACCCACTATCTCCCGGGACATGGGGTTGGCACCCTACTCCTTGAGCCACAGGTGCTGCCTCCCCAGACTCACTCTTAAGGAAACGTGACTTTGACAAGGAGCCGAGTGTGTTGGCTTCTAGAGTAGGGCCTGGTGGAACACGGAGCCACTTTCCCAGGGAATAGGTCACAGCTTTGATGGCATTTCCAAGTGAACTTTCAACATTTTAGAAAGTTAGAAAAGTGAAAATTAAATATTTAAAGAAAATTTCAACCAAAGATTTAGCAAATGTTCTTGGCCCCCATTCAGGGGCAGGGCTGCAGGGCTGTCCATCTCAGCCAAGTTGGAAAGTGCAGGGGTGCTCCACACACAGAGTGGGTCCCCGTTCACCCACGCTCAGCGCCCCCCTGCCTCTCCCTGCCTGCCCCTCAGGCAGGAAGTCAGCCTGCAATCACTCCCGGGAGGTGGGAGGTGCTTCTGGGGGGAGAGTTACTGTTCTGCAGGGCCTGCTAGAGAGGAAACGGTGTTGCCGCCCTCACTGAGGAAGGCTGAAGCTTTCTGAAAAACAACACCCTTCTTTCGGGAGCCCGAGACTCCAGGCACCTTGAAGGACAAACCATAAAGAATTCAAAGGAACTGTGCTGAAACCGCAACCGCCATAAACAACATCACTCCCACACATGAGCTAACCTAACCTCTGTGCAGAAGAGGGAGCACAAAGTTTACAAGGTTTTGTAAAGGTCCTGGTGGTTTGGAGAAATACCAGATGCTCTCGCCTCCTCCAGGAGCCCTTCCCAGGGCCACCCAGCTTCCCATGAAGGATCTGGGGCCAGGTTGCTGCGCAGATGGGCCCCCTGCTATTGGACGTGGTGCCAGCCTTCACAGATCTTAGAACGCCAGGATAGGGCGTATCTTGGCTCTGATGCATTATGGCCAAGAAATGATGCCACTGCACTCAGGATCAGAGGGCCCAGCGAGCTGCAGGGAGACCTCCCGGGTTGTCACGAGGTCCCATCTGTGTGACTGGAAGGAGTCAGAACATGCTTATTTGGGTTGTTTTACTTTCCTAAAAACAGAGAGAGGAGGGCACTGGCCTCCTGGGCCTGGTTGCCACTCCTTGGGGAGCAAACTTCCACCTGCTACCTGCTGGGCACCAGCTTTGCTGGCCGTCTTTTTGCACAAGCTCCCTCAGCCCTTTGACTGAGGTCCTCTTAATTTCAGAAGTGTTCACATCATTCCAGGGCTCTCGGGGGGTGTGAACACTTCATCACTGTCCCTGTGTCATTCTCAGAGTGTCTGAGAGCCCAGGCTCTTCCCTGTGTGTATTTCAGTTGTTTGTATAATAGACAAAGTTTACTCGAGAGCGATCCTTTTTTATTTTTCTACTGGTAAAGTCATTGTTCAATAATTCTTGGAGAGATACAGGCCACTGATTTTCTTCTATTTGGATCATCACACTTCAACTTGCGTTGAAAGCTGAGCCTTTTGGTCCTCTTGTTTTAGAAGTATATTAATATTTCTGTGACCTTTACTGAAGAGCAGTTGAAGCATATTCTTTTAAATAGCAAAATCAAGAAAACCAATAACGTAAAATGCATATTTCTGGCCTTAGTTTGATGAGCAAATGAGGGGAGATAAGTCTTTTCCTAAAGCAAAAATAAAGTTACAATAACTTGTAAAGTTCATTTAAAATGAGGAATACACATATACATGTATATGTGTATTCCAATATTGTATAGACATGAGGAATATGTATAAATCTCCAATATCTTGTAGACATGGATTTAGACACACCCTTGATATGCTGTAGCCCTTTGTGCACCTTTTCAAGACTGCCACACTAGGAAAAAATGTTTTTCCTTAGGAACCCAGGTACCCAAGGTAAAGTGACATGTGAGTTACACGTGCTTCTTCAGGTCCTGGCTCAGTGTGAGTGAAAGACAACTTACACTGCAGTTAACGTGATAAATTCCATATTATGCAATTTTTTAAGGCATTACATATTTGGTTAGTATTTGGATAATAACAGAAGTCTGTTGGGCAATCACAGGGGCTGCATCCCAGGTCACAGCGGCAAGCACTCTGCACCTTCTCGGTTTCCATTAACTTGGGGCCAAACTTGCCAAAGACCTGAATTTGATTTTTAGCCATGGGCCTACATTCCAGGGGGTCCAGGTGATCAAGGGGCGCAGACCTGTGGCAGACTCTTCCACCACTGTTCATGCTGCTTGCTGAAGCATCGCACAAGGGGACATCAGCCCTGAAATCTGAGCCTCTTTCCAAGGCCTGGTGTGAACAGGGGCCGCACCACCGGAGGCCTGGTGAGCCGAGGAAGCACCTGCCCAGCTGCTCCCCACCAGCTCACACGGCTGTTACCACTGCAGTCTACTTGTGCTAGCTTTAGATTTGGGACAGCATTTGCTCCCCTAGGTTTTGGAAATATCACAGTAAAAAGATCCCACGGGACCTTTCCTGAAACACTGTGGCTTTCAGGGAGCCTATCAGGGAAGACTTCGGTTTCGTAGGTCCCCGTTGGTAACTGAGGACAGAGGGCGTACGATGAGGAATCTGTACCTGCCATGCTGACTTACGTTTGGGATTGCAGCTCTGCAGTCGTTCCTTCTGGTGGGAACAGAATGACATGCCAGCCCTCCGCCTCTCTGACTTGTGTTTCGCCTGGATTTCCCATTTTCCAGTACACTTCCCACGCAGCCCATAGCCCTGAGGCTCAGCAATCCTGTGTGGAATCTGGGCTGAGCACAGGGGTCTGCGCCTGGCCCTGCCTCCGGTCCTCCCACAGGAGACAGCCTAGAGCCCATAATCCTGGCCTTAGGCGAGGGTGTCCGGACACTCTCCACAGTGCCCCCTATGAGCTCTGGGCACCACGTCCTGCTCCCCACCTGCCTCTGCCTGCTTTCCCTCACTGGTGTGTTGTCGAGTCTCACTTTTATTTTCTTTCTCGAAGCTGTGCCCACCGAAGACACGATACAACGGTCTACCGGCACTGGAAAGTAGATTTACACCAAACCCTGCTCAGGGCTTTATTTTCAAAGTGTGAACGTAAGGAAGTAAAGCTGTCTCCCTGCACGGTTTACACACTAGCATCGGGGGATTTTCCCGGGAAACCCACACTGGGTAACCAGCAATGTCTGGGCCTCTTCCTGCCCCACCTGTAATCAGCAGGTGACGAGGCCTGAAGGGCCTCTTCAATGTCAATTTTCACCAGTGTGTAAGGAACTCACATTTCTGGAGGGTAAAATCGAATTGCTTTGATGACAGTAATTGTAACTATATTCAAAACCAACCATAAAGAAAATAAATACAAGTACATAACACCCCCCAAATTGTTTCTGAATATCATTTGGACAAAATGCCCTAGGATTTAGGACATAAAGTCAAGAAAAAGCACAGAAAACCATGACACCTGAGGTAGAATATTTGCATTTTCATGTAGGTTTATAAAAAACTTCCTGGGCACTCACTGGATGCCCCCACTCTGGGGAATAGAAATTGCTCTTCTGAACGCAATTCATGAATTTTCATTACCTGAAAGTGCATTCATTTGGGTAATCCAAAATCTGTTAGGGTAAAGACTTATAACTACTTTCAATCAAGTTATACCTTAAATATATTTGTATATATGTATATATAGAAGTACCCGTGTCTTACAATAGGAAATATTCTTCCTTTCTAAAATGCAATGCAGTTTTTTTTTCAAGAAAAATCACCTAATTTACCACACTAAAGATTTAATTTTGTACTTGTCGGAGTTGAGAGATTACACATGTGGATATTCTCCATAGTCTCATTAGCACTCACGTGGTTTAATGACTTTATTGATCACTCCGTGTGCTTGTGGACTTGAATGTTGTGTATGGAGTCCGTCCGTGGGCGGCTCCTGTGTCCAGGTTTTTTTTTAAATTGGACAAGTGTAGGTCACTATTCCGTGTTATCTCAGGTAAGGAGATTCTTGGGCTGCCATTATAACTCTGTTAGTAATTATGGTCATAGCGTTATTTATATATTTTTATTAGGTGACTGTTAATTCACTCCCAGGGAGTTGTGGCTCCAAGGGATGGGCCCACTGGCTTGGAGAGTGTAGGGGGCAGAATTTGGACTCTATTTGGGCTGATTTTGAAACCCAGGTTCATAATCTGAATACCTCCTTGCCTTCCCAGGAGAGTGGTGATGAAAAAACACCACTTTTGAAGTAGATATTTTAAAATATCAATCCTCAAAATCTATTTTGCAGGGAAACATGCCTGTCCCTTATTTAATTATAGCTTTGTTATTTGAATTTTCCTTTTCTGCCTTTTATGTTTATCGGTGTATAGATCATAATGCAGAACTTTGTGCCTCCCAGAGATTAAAATAATCCAGTCTACAGTGGGTTAAATGGAGCAAATAGATTTAATTTAGAATATCTTCACTTATTAGAAAACAATTATAGATTGTTAGGTTATTCCTTCTACTGGAGAATTGCCATTTCTGAACATGAAGACGATTTGGATAATTATTAGTAGAGGGGTCTGATGTGTTTTTTCCATCCTCAACTCAGTGCTTCATTTCGCATGAAACACTCATGGGGTAAGTATTTTTATAGCAATTTATATCTCATTAATTTTTTCAAGATCTAAGGTATTGGCTCGGCACCTGTGCTCAGAGCTGGTGGATTCAAATCCAGCCCAGGCCTGCCAAACAATAATGACAACTACAACCAAAAAAATAGCTGGGCATTGTGGTGGGCACCTGTGGTCCCAGCAAGAGAACCGCTTAAGCCCAAGAGTTAGAGGTTGCTGTGAGCTGTGACACCACAACACTCTACCCAGGGCCACATAGACTCTTTCTCAAAAACAAAGATCTATGGTATCTCCTAATACTAGACAGTGGTTTTCAACTTTCCTAATGCTGTGACCCTTTAATACAGTTCCTGTGGGTCACGACCTACAGGTTGAGAACTGCTGTTATAAGGATAGTAATGTCGACACAGAAGAAAATCTACAACCATGTTGAAATGGAGGAAAGTTCACAAACCATCAGAATCAGATATTCAAGGAGGTGGATTAAAAGAACTTGAAAGGCTTAATGAAATACCGGTTTAAAATGTGGAAGCCTGCCTCAAGTTTGTTCAAGACTGTAAGTCAGATATTTACTCACTTCGGTTTTGAGCCTCCTGGCAGGCAGGGGAACGGAAGCATTTTACTCTGAGTCTCCCCTCCTGCCTGTGTTATTAACCACCAAATTTTAGAAATGATTAAGGTGGGTGACCTAAATGATTCTTTTTTTTTTTTTTTTTTTTTTGAGACAGAGCCTCAAGCTGTCACCCTGGATAGAGTGCTATGGCATCACAGCTCACAGCAACCTCCAATTCCTGGGTTCAAGCGAGTCTCTTGCCTCTGCCTCCCAAGTCGCTGGGACCACAGGCGCCCGCC
>CAUYON010010400.1:0-16427 GCA_963573935.1 Arctocebus calabarensis | reverse complement strand
CTTAAATTTAAGTCCTTTATCCATCTTGAATCAATTTTTGTGAGTGGAGAAAGGTGAGGGTCCAGTTTCAGTCTTTTACATGTGGATATCCAGTTTTCCCAGCACTATTTATTGAATAGGGAGTCTTTCCCCCAAGGTATGTTCTTGATTGGTTTATCAAAGACGAGGTGGTTGTAAGATGTTAGTTTCATTTCCTGGTTTTCTATTCGATTCCAAATGTCTATGTCTCTCTTTTTGTGCCAGTACCATGCTTTCTTGACCACTATGGCTTTGTAGTACAGCCTAAAATCTGGTATGGTGATGCCCCCAGCTTTGTTTTTATTACTAAGAACTGCCTTAGCTATATAGGGTTTTTTCTGGTTCTGTACAAAACGCAGAATCATTTTTTCCAAATCTTGAAAGTATGATGTTGGTATCTTGATAGGGATTGCATTAAATAGGTAGATTGCTTTGGGAAGTATAGACATTTTAACAATGTTAATTCCTCCCAGCCATGAGCATGGTATATTCTTCCGTTTGTTAATATCCTCTGCTGTTTCATTTCTTGGGTTTCATAATTTTCTTTATAGAGGTCCTTCACCTCCTTTGTCAGGTATATTCCTAGGTATTTCATTTTCTTTGAAGCTATGGTGAAGGGAGTTGTGTTCTTAATTCGCCTCTCATCTTGACTGTTATTGGCGTATATAAAGGCTACTGACTTGTGGACATTGGTTTTATATCCTGAGATATTACTGTATTTTTTGATGACTTCCTTGAGTCTTTGGAGTTCTCTAAGTATAAGATCATATCATCAGCAAAGAAAGAGGGTTTGACCTCCTCTGCACCCATGTGGATGCCCTTTATTTCCTTGTCTTGCCTAATTGTATTGACTAGCACTTCCAGCACTATATTGAATAGTAATGGTTACAGAGACAACCTTGTCTGGTTCCAGTTCTAAGAGAAAGCTTTCAGTTCTTCTCCATTCAGGAAAATATTAGCTGTGGGTTTGTCATAGATAGCTTTGATCAGTTTCAGAAATGTGCCACGTATGCCTGTACTCTTCAGTGTTCTAATTAAAAAAAGGATGCTGGATCTTATCCACTGCTTTTTCTGTATCTATTGAGAGGATCATACGGTCTTTGTTTTTGCTTCTGTTAATATAGTGGATAATGTTTATGGACTTGCGTATGTAGTCAGCTTTGCATCTCTGGGATGAAACCTACTTGATCATGACGTATGACTTTTTAATGATAAGCTGTAATCTACTGGCTAGGATTTTGTTGAGAATTTTTGCATCTATATTCATGAGTGAAATTGGTCTGAAATTCTCCTTTTTAGTTGGGTCTTTTCCTGGTTTTGGTATCAGGGTGATGTTTTCTTCCTAGACCCGTTGGGGAAGATACCTTCCCCCTCAATTTTTTGGAATAGTTTCTGTAGTATGGGAATAAGCTTTTTCTTGAAGGTTTGATAGAATTCTGGTGTGAAGCCATCCGGACCAGGGCATTTTTTTTGTTGGTCTGTTCAGGAGCTCTATTTCTTCCTTGCTAAGTCTAGGGTGTGATTCCAAATATTGATCCATTTCCTTCACATCGTCAAATTTCTGGTAGTATTCAGAGATGATCTCTTGTATGTCTGTGGCAAGAAGTTGTTATTTCTTCTTTATCATTTCCAATTGAGGTTACTAGACATTTTACTTTTCTATTTCTAGGCCAAATTTATTTATTTTTTCAAAAAACCAACTCCTTGTTTCATTAATTTTCTGAATGATTTTTTTGTTTTCAATTTCATTGATCTGATTTAATTTTGGATATTTCTTTTCTTCTGTGAGGTTTAGGCTTAGATTGTTCTTCTTTTTTCAATTCCATAAGATGGCTTGTGAGTTTGTTGATGCGCTCTCTTTCTGTTTTTCAAATGTAGGCATCTAAAGCGATTAAATTTTCCTCTTAGAACTGCTTTTGCAGTATCCCGCAGGTTTTGATAGCTTGTGCCTTCATTGTTATGCTCAAGGAAGTTAATGATTTCCTGTTTATTTTTTCCTGCACCCATCTGTCATTCAACAGAAGGTTGTTTAATTTCCATGCCTTTGTGTGGAACGTTGGAGTAGAGTTCCACCTTTAGTGCCTTGTGGTCTGAGAAAATATAACGTAAAATTTCAATTCTTTTGATTCTGTTGAGGTCTGTTATGTGTCCTAGGATATGATCAATTTTTGAGAATGTTCCATGAGGTGATGAGAAGAATGTATATTCTTTATCTTTGGGATGGAGTGTTCTATATGTGTCTATCAAGCACAGTTGTTCTAGGGTCTCATTTAAGTCCCTTTATCGTTGTTTAATTTCTGTTTAGAGGATCTGTCCAGCTCTGTAAGAGGAATATTAATGTCTGCTGTTAATTATGGTATTATAGGGTATCATATTGCTCAGACTGAGTAAGGTCTGTTTCAAGAATCTGCGACACACAGCTTACAGCAACCTCTAACTCCTGGGCTTAGGCGGTTCTCTTGCTTCAGCCTCCCAAGTAGCTGGGACTACAGGCGTCCGCCACAACGCCTGGCTATTTTTCTGGTTTGCAGTTCGGCAAGGCCGGGTATGAACCCACCACCTTCGGTATATGGGGCCGGCACCCTACTCAATGAGCCACAGGTGCCACCCTGATATGTACTTTTACATACATCTCATAGAACTATGTCAATTTTGAATTAGACAAGTGTACATAATATATTTGAACACAAGGACTTTTCTCCTCTATTCCTTCTAGACTTATAAATACAACCTGCTTTCATATTTTCCTTCTAGTTATTCTCATATGTGCATTATCCCTTTTGCAGGGGTCTTATTGTTTCCTATATCCTTTTGTGTTGGCTATTTATGCCTCTAACCTTTTTTCTCTTTTTCAAGGTTTTTTGAAGACATTAGTGAAATTTCTCATTGTTTGTATCTAGGGTTTGTCTTCAGAGTCTCTTTACTGAAAGCAATGCTGTCAATGAAACCTAATATTGATATTATGCATCATTGTATACTTTGTTCACTGCTTTTATCCTTGCTGTTAAGTATCCTCACCACTGAAGACTGCCTATGGCACTAATCACCAATCCTCAGTATGTTCTACTTTTGTGCTCCCTGTATAGCCTTTGCTATTTTTGTTTGATGTTTTCATTCTTTTTTTTTTAAATTGTGGTATAAAAAACTAGCCCTTTTAGAAAGCATTTCTTACTACCACCTATTTTCTTCTTTTCTTTTGAATTTTGGGAAATTTTTTAAATAGAGAAAAGAGCAGGAAATTTTTTTTTTTTTTTGGAGACAGACCCTCAAGCTGTCACCCTGGGTAGAGTGCTGTGACATCATAGCTCACAACAACCTCCAACTCCTGGGCTCAAGCGATTCTCCGCCTCCCAAGTAGCTGGTAGTACAGGCACCCGCCACAATGCCTGGCTACTTTTTGACTAGCCATCATAGTTTGGCGGGCCTGGGCTGGATTCAAACCCGCCAGGTCAGGTGTATGTGGCTGGCGCCTCACCTACCTGAGCCACAGGTGCTGAGCCAGTAAATTATTTTTTAAAAAATTGATGTTTCCATCAGTAGTTGGCATTTTTTATAATTTTGTCTTATTTGCTTCACATTTTTTAATTAGAAAAATTATAATCCTGTCTTCTAATTTGTCCATTTTCTTCTTTTTGTATGTGTTTTTTTTAATAAGACAGCCTTACTTTTTTGCCACAGGTAGAGCACCATGGTGTCATAGCTCACAGCAAGTTCAAACTCTTGGGCTCAAGTGGTTCTCTTGCCTCAGCCTCTTGAGTAGCTGGGAGTACATGTGCCCACAACACCCGGCTTGTTTTAGAGATGGGGTCTTGCTCTTGCTTAGGCTGGTCTGAACTCCTGAGCTCCAGGCAGTCCACCTGGCTCAGCCTTCCAGAGTGCTAGGATTACAGGCATGAGCCATCACTCTGACTTCCTTTTGCATGCTTATAAAAATTATCCCTTCCTTTCTTAAGTAGTTTGCTCATTTAGTTTGGAATCTTAGTTTCTACATTGTCATACTATTTCTAAAAAGAGAATTTGAGTTCAATTTCAGCATGATTTGGGGCATCATAGCCTCAGTTACCCACAAACTGGATAGTAATTTGTCATTGGCTATTACAATAGAATTAAATTCCTGCCTTTCTTGGTCTTCTAGTATCTGGCTTTCATCACCATTACACCCTACTATTTCCTAAAGTATACGCTGAAGTCAAGAAAATTTCCCAAGTCCACCCTTATATTCCAACTGTAATTATTTCATTTATCAGAGTATCTTTGAACATGGCTAATCACCCTTACCCTGTTCTCCTGCCTCCAACCCCTCCTGCACTTACTTGCCTTCCTAAATTTAGTTCCCTGTCTTCCTCTCTGTATCTTTCTTTCTCTGGTGTGTATAATACACTAGGCTGCTGTGGTCCTCAGACTGTAGTTGTGTCAAGGCATTCCCTTAAATTTCTGCTCATTTGACTCATTTATAAGCAAGGGGAAAAAAAAACCATAGTTCTTGTCATCACCAGATGACAAAGAAGGGAAAACAGTCAGGGAACTCTGTCTTTAAAGAAATCCTCCCATCTGGTCTATCAGAGACAGATGTTGAGGGCTGAAAGATGGGATTCCAGTATGGAAATGCCAGCACACTTGGGACTAGTCTTTGTTTTAATCTTGGCTTTTGGGACCCCCGTAGAAGACAACAGGAAAAAATAAGTCCCATGTTAAATTCTGGTTTTTTTTGAGACAGAGCCTCAAGCTGTCACCCTGGATAGAGTGCTGTGGCATCACAGCTCACAGCAACCTCCAATTCCTGGGCTCAAGCGAGTCTCTTGCCTCTGCCTCCCAAGTAGCTGGAACTACAGGCACCCGCCACAAGGCCTGGCCATTTTTGGTTACAGCCGTCATTGTTGTTTAGCGGGTCTGGGCTAGATTCGAACCTGCCAGCTCAGGTGTATGTGGCTGGCGCCTTAGCTCATTGAGCCACAGGCGCTGAGCCACCATGTTAAATTCTTCTACAAAGGTTATGAACATGTGCTGAAGACAAAACCTGTGGGCTTTGAATGTCAGGGCAAAGAAACTGGAAGACGTTAAAATTTCTCCAAACTGATTTTTAGTGATATTTGTTCCTGGATTTGTATGTATTTCATTGTCCCTGTTTACAGGTTTTGCTAAAGCTAAAAGTTCTAACTGCATAGGCACTTTAGAACCTAACAAAAATTTGGTTTTTATTATGTTCCTCAAATGCTAAATCAGCTCCTATTGATTTAAAACTTGACTGAGTTCTTCAAAAAAGATATAAATTTTTTTCTGGGTTTTTATTTTTATTTATTTATTTATTATTATTATTATTTTTTTTTGTGGAGACAGAGTCTCACTCTATCGCACTCGGTGGAGTGCTGTGGAGTCACAGCTCACAGCAACCTCCAGCTCTTGGGCTCAAGGGATTCTCTTGCCTCAGCCTCCCAAGTAACTGGGATTATAGGCACCCGCCACAGCGCCTGGCTAATTTTTGATGCAGTTCGGCCGGGGCCGGGTTTGAACCTGCAGCCCTCGGTATATGGGATCGGCGCCCTACTCGCTGAGCCACAGGCGCCGCCCTTTTTCTGGGTTTTTAGATTGGACCAGTTTTGCTCAATTTTGAATTTCTTTCTGAGTTGTCTTCTACATTTTATCGGTTTTCCTCTCAGCCTTACCAAATGCATCTTTCCAGATTATGGTTGATTAATTTTTTATAGATGTCAGCAACCTCCATGATAAATATTGATCTTGTGGTCAACCATTCTAAACTAAAACATTTCCCAAGATTAATTCATTCAACAAATATTTAAGTGCCTGCCATGTGCTTGAAATTTTCTAGTTAGTGTTATGTAAAAGACAAGATCTTTGCCTTCCCATAGAGCTTACAATAGGGAACTAGACTAAGATAAGATAGAACTAAACAAGAATAGCACAATCAGGTTAAGTCTGTGGTGGGGAGAGTGGAAGATGTTGTTGGATCCTACCTAGTAAGGCGAGTGATGGACACGGAAGGCATCCTATTAGAAGAAGTAAAATTTAAGCTGAAACCTGAAGGATCTCAGATGAAGAACAGGTACGAGTCAGAGGAAGAACAGTTTATATAAGTCTTGGGTGGGATGGGCTTGATGACATTAAAGAGGAAATGAAAGGAAGTTGGTCTGTTGGAAGGCAAAATGCTAGGTCAAACAATTAAGTTCTTGAACTTATCCTAGAAAAAGTAGTACACACCTCATTGCTGAATATCATCACTCCGGTCACTTTAGAAGTACTCTGCCCTTGGGAACTTATGCACTGATGCCAGCACCTAGTCGACCCTTTAAAGCACTTTTTTTTAGGCTATTTGCTAACTTGTCAGACTTCATACAGACAACAGCACTGATGGCCATTCCAGAAAAATATTTCTGAAATTGCTTTGAATTTAAGTTCTAGCGGTCCATGTTGTAGTTAGTTTAAACCTGGTGAAGTAAACAGTTTGGAGTAGGAATTGTTCTGTATTTTAGTTTATGCTGTACTAGACTATTACTAAACAGCCACCAGAGTTTTCCAGACTTTGTTTAGGATTAGAGAGAAATTTCTGAATAATAGATTACTAATTATTACATAATAGAAGTTTAATGACTATTTCAAAAAAATTAAGGGGGTAGGAAATCCCAAGGTGGATGAAGTACTGAAAAGACTACTCTTCTTACTACTGATACAAATACAAAGCAAAAGCATTAGGTTACCTGCCTAAATAGGGCTACTAGAAGTTAGACATAAAATTAATGGGCCAACTTTCAGATTTGCAAGAGACAGACAGACCCTGTGTGGACTAAATTGTGCCTTGTGATCTTTTAAAATAATGCCAGTACTGAGCATATTACCTTTGCAGCTGTGTCTGTGAGGTGATGTTACTGCTCATTATTTGCCCAGTTGTTTAGATGAACTGAATTTGGCCCACAGGTTGATGTCTTTCCAGACTTAATTTGTATTTTCGTTTAAACAGACTATATACTGTGCTATTAGGGAATCTGTGTTTTTCAAGTACTAATTCCTATGGTGATGTTGACTCATTCTGGAATGGGTTTTTTGTTTATTTTCTCTTTGTAGATTTCATTTATTTAAAAACTTTTAAAAGTAGACTTTAGTTTTTAGAACAGTTTTGGGTTCACAGCAAAATTGAAATGAAAGAACAGAAATTTCCCGTATATTCCCTGCCGCCACATATATACCGTCCTCATTACTAACATTCCCCACCAGAGTAGTACATTTGTTACAACTGATGAACTTACATGGATACTTCATTATCACCCAGACTCTAATCTGCATTAGACCGAACTGTTGATATTCTGCATTGATTTTGACAAATGTATGAATGTATCTGAATTTATAATCTGTTGAACTTTTTTGATAAAGCTGTGCAGTCTTTTCATGGTTAATCTTTTTACTATTCAATTCATAACTCCTTAAGGAAGCTGACATTGAAGAATATGCTGTCATGTTGGTTCTGGGTTTTTTTTTTTAATTATTTTTTACATATACATGCGTTAATTAGGTTTCCAATTTTTGCCTTCACAGAATTTAAAAGGCTTAAAATTTAATAATAACAATGTTTAAGATAAGGACTAGAAACAAAAACCACATAAAGAATGAACAAAGACAAATACATTCAGAAAATAGATGATTACAGCATCAAAATATTAAGCAATATTAATAATAATAATGCCAAGAAAGTAACATTCACATTGTCAAATTAAGAGTATGTCTATTATAGAATGCTTTGACTCTGAGGCTTAGTATGAAGTCATCTGTTAACTTATTTTTTTCTAAGTCTCAAAAAATAGACAACTAATATCACGTAAATAAAAGTAAAGAGTTTCAAAACAACAGATCATGCCAAATCTTATTTATAGACAATAGAAAAAGATGAAATATTTCAAAATCATTCTGCTTGATCTGGATCCACGTGATAATTGAGATTGGAAAAAATACATTGTTATAAAGGGAAATTACAAACATATTTCACTTATAAATGAGGATGCAATATCCTAAACAATATATTGACAAGTTGAATTAAAAATTGTTTAAGTAATGTACTTTGGTCAAAATTGGTTCTGTTTTTCTTTTCAGAACTCTTCCTCTTGGCTTACACCTATACTGCCTGATATGCTCCGACACATTTTTCAGTTCTGTGTTTTAGAAAGCAGCCAGGAAATTCTGGACCTCATTCACAAGGTACATAGTGAATATATTTACACTCTTTTTCCGATTAACTTTGTAGATTTTTTTCTTTAATTTCATAATTGGTATACTGTTAGGGACTTTAAAAAATTAGAAATCCACATTCACTTCTATAAGAGTGTGACTTGTAATAAAGGATTAATGAAGTGTGTGCCTCACAAAATTTAAAAAAGAAAAGAGAGAGAAATTAGAAATCATCCGAGAGATTTGGAAAGTCTGGAGATATGCAGGATGAGATGAGGAAGCCGGCAGGCTTTTTGTAGGTTAATAGTTAAGTTTTGGTCGGCCGTGTTTCTTCCTCTTATTATATGCTGCCAGTCAAATGTTTAAGCACCTTCTGATGGCCTCAATACAGAAAATAAAGTGATGAAAAAGGAAAGATTGTTTTTCTCCAGCCCTCATTTTGCTGTTTGTCAGTATGCTTATAGATCCTACAGTGTATCTTTTGGAATCTATTGGTAATATAGAGTCTAATTATCATAGTTTAGACTTGTAATTTTCCTTAGCAAAATTGGTCATCAGTGTTATCTTTAAAGGAAGGGCCATTTATATATTTAATATCAATGTCAGTGTTGTACCTTTAGACCAGGGGTCCTCAAAATGTGGCCTGCAGAGGACATTTATCCGGCCCGCTGAATGTTTTTGCCTCCACTGCCTGTCCTGTTTAGCAGACTTATCCCAGGGCTGCAAAATCAGTTAGCGGAAAACCATTGGTTGCATTCCCAAACAAAATATGTGTGGATTCTCTGGAAAAGTTGCAAAAGGAGTTCCAATTTCGATTTAAAGAGCTTCATTTCTATGAATAGGACATATAGCTTTTCCATATCCCATTTTCTATTGACTTTGAAAATGTGGAGGTCAGTCCGTGAAGTCGCTGCCCCGGCCACCCCTCTGCCAGCTGCTCTGGCACCACCTTGGGCCACTGTCTCTGGCAGGTGGGAGCCAGGCCCTGACGAGTGCGGCAGGGGCGGCCAAGGGCTCCTGTGGCTCTGGCTCCAGCTCTGCGCCGGGGCGGCGTTCTGGCTTCCCCATGGGGCTGGCCTGCGGCGCCCGGATGCTCTAAGAACGTTTCCACTGTTACTCAGAATTCCTGAAGAATTGCCTTTGTGAGAAGCTGGAAGTATTTCTTTAAATTTCTTCTCTTGGCTCGGCGCCTGTGGCTCAACAGGCTGGGGCGCCAGCCACGTACACCTGAGCAGGTGGGTTCAAATCCAGCCCGGGCCTGCCAAACAGTGATAGCTGCAACCAAGAAATGACCGGGCGTTGTGGCGGGCGCCTGTGGTCCCAGCTACTTGGGAGGTGGAGGCAGGAGACTCGCTTGAGCCCAGGATTTGGAGGTTGCTGTGAGCTGTGGTGCCACGGCACCCTATCCAGGGTGATAGCTTGAGGCTCTGTCTCAAAAAAAAAAAAAAAAAAAATCCTTCTCTTAGTTTTTCAAAGAAACATCAAAAAACCATGAACAACACTAGTAATGAAGCATTTGACTGCCACTTGCTTGATGAAGGTTTTACTGCCAAGAACATTCTGGACCAAAAAATCAATGAAGTTTCCTCTTCTGATGATAAGGATGCCTTCTATGTAGCAGACCTCGGAGATGTTCTGAAGAAACACTGAAGATGGCTGAAAGCTCTTACTTGTGTCACTCCCTTTTATGCAGTCAAATGTAATGACAGTAGAGCCATTGTGAAGACCCTCACTGCCATTGGGACAGGATTTGACTGTGTTAGCAAGACTGAAATACAATTGGTGCAAAGTCTCGGGGTGCCTTCAGAGAGGATTATCTATGCAAATCCTTGTAAACAAGTGTCTCAAATTAAGTACCCTGCCAATAATGGGATCCAGATGATGACTTCTGACAGAGAAGTCAAGTTGATGAAAGTTGCCAGAGCACATCGAAAGGCCAAGTTGGTTTTGCGGATTCCCACTGATGATTCCAAAGCAGTCTGTCAACTCAGTGTTAAATTTGGTGCCACACTCAAAACCAGCAGACTTCTTTTGGAGCAGGCAAAAGAGCTAAATATTGATGTCATTGGTGTCAGTTTCCACATAGGAAGTGGCTGTATTGATACTGAGACCTTCGTGCAGGCAATCTTTGAGGCCTGCTATATCTTTGACGCCTGCTATATCTTTGACATGGGAGCTGAGGTTGATTTCAGCATGTACCTACTTGATATTGGTGGTGGCTTTCCTGAATCTGAGGATGTGAAGCTTAAATTTGAAGAAATCACTGGTATAATCAACCCAGCGTTTGACAAGTACTTTCCATCAGACTCTGGAGTGAGAATCATAGCTGAGCCAGGCAGATATTATATTGCGTCAGCCTTCACACTTGCAGTTAATATCATTTCCAAAAAAATTTGAAAAAATTCATTCTGATGATGATGAGTCCAGTGAACAAACCTTTATGTACTATCTCAATGATGGAGTATATGGATCATTTAATTGCATCCTTTATGATCATGTTCATGTAAAACCTCTTCTGCAAAAGAGACCTAAACCAGATGAGAAGTATTATTCATCGAGCATATGGGGACCAACATGAGATGGCCTTGACCAGATAGTTGAGTGCTGTGACCTGCCAGAAATACATGTGGGCGACTAGATACTCTTTGAAAATATGGGTGCTTACACTGTAGCTGCTGCTTCTACTTTCAATGGATTCCAGAGGCCAACAATCTACTATGTGATGTCAGGACCGACGTGGCAACTCGTGCAGCAAATCCAGAACCCTGTCTACCTACCCGAGTAGAAGAGCAGGATGTTGGCACTCTGCCTGTGTCTTGTGCTTGGGAAAGTGGAATGAAATGTCACCCAGCAACTTGTGCTTCGGCTAGTATTAATGTGTAGATATCATTATGTAGCTGTTAACTGCGAGTTTAACTTGCATGAAGGGATTTTGGGGGGACCATTTAACTTAATTATTGCTAGTTTTGAAATGTCTTTGTTTTTTTTTTTTTTTTTTTTTTAGAGACAGAGTCTCCCTTTATTGCCCTGGGTAGAGTGCCGTGGTGTCACACTGCTCACAGCAACCTCCAGCTCTTGGGCCTAAGCGATTCTCTTGCCTCAGCCTCCGTAGTAGCTGGGACTACAGGCGCCCGCCACAGCGCCCGGCTATTTTTTTGTTTTGCAGTTCGCCGAGGCCGGGCTTGAACCCGCCACCCTCGGTATATGGGGCCGGCGCCCTACTTGCTGAGCCACAGGAGCCGCCCTTGAAATGTCTTTGTAAGAGTAAGGTTGGCACAGATGCAGCAGTATGTAAGATTAGGAGATGGGGTCACACTTATCTGTGTTCTTATGGAAACTATTTGAATATTTGTTTTATATGGATTTTTATTCACTTTTTAGACATGCTATGAAAGAGCACCCCTCCTCTGCTCAGCAAGCATTTGTGGCTTGTACAGTGGCAGAATGGGCCAAAAGCTTAGTGTTGTGACCTGTTTTAAGAATAAAGTATCTTGGCGTGTTCAAACCCGGTCTCCGCCCGAACTGCAAAACAGAAAAATAGCCGGGCATTGTGGTGGGTACCTGTAGTCCCAGCTACTTAGGAGGCTGAGGCAAGAGAATCGCCTAAGCCCAGGAGTTGGAGGTTGCTGTGAGCTGTGTGACGCCACAGCACTCTACCAAGGGCGATAAAGTGAGACACTGTCGGGCTCTAAAAAAAAAAAAAAAAAAACAAAAAAGTATCTTTAAATAAAAAAAAAAAAAAAAAGAAAATATGGATACAATTTACCAAATGGAACTGGCTGAACTGCAGAACTGTGACTCTCTGAAAGCCACATTCAAGTCAAGCAGCCTTCCTCATTTCCATGCATCTCTCCCCTCCGAGACATATCCTAATCTCAGGAACCATGCACTGAAAATGGCAACTATCTTTGGCAGCACTTATATCTGTGAACAGACATTTTCCAGAATGAAACATCTGAAATCTCCAACCAGATCTAGACTAACTGATGCACACTTGCATCACTTGTTACGAATAGCAGTGACAAATATAGAACTGGACATTGACCATCTCATTAGCCAAAAGCAGGCCCATAGTTCCCATTGAAGTACTGATAAGTTTGTTGATTTATCTTCATTTGTTCTTCATTTTAAATACTGTATTTGTTCACATTTTGTTTTTTTACTTCAAAATAAGATGTGCAGTGTGCATAGAAATTTGTTCATAGTTTTTTTTTTTTTAAACTATAGTCCGGCCCACCAATGGTCTGAGGGACAGTGAACTGGCCCCCTGTTTATTTATTTATTTTTTTTTTTGTAGAGACAGAGTCTCACTTTATCGCCCTGGGTAGAGTGCCGTGGCGTCACACTGCTCACAGCAACCTCCAGCTCTTGGGCTTAAGCGATTCTCTTGCCTTAGCCTCCCTAGCAGCTGGGACTACAGGCGCCCACCACAGCGCCCGGCTATTTTTTTGTTTTGCAGTTCGGCCGAGGCCGGGCTTGAACCCGCCACCTTCAGTATATGGGGCCGGCGCCCTGCTCACTGAGCCACAGGAGCCGCCCTGGCCCCCTGTTTAAAAAGTTTGAGGACCCCTGCTTTAAACTCTATTTATTATTAATCTTTTTTTTTTTTTTTTTTGAGACAAAGTCTCATTATGTCGCCCTCGTGGTTGTCACAGCAACCTCAGACTCTTGGGCTTAAGCGATTATCTTGCCTCAGCCTCCCAAGTAGCTGGGACTACAGGTGCCCGCCACAATGCCTGGCTATTTTTTGTCATTGTTGTTTAGCTGGCCCGGGCCAGTCTCAAACTTGCCAGCCTCAGTGTAAGTGACTGGCGCTGTAACTACTGTGCTACGGGCACCAAGCCTCTACTATTAACCTTGAATTGTTGGCCTCTAATGTGGCTAATTGTGGCCTCTAATGTGTTAATAGCCATGGATTAACGATAGTGTTACCTCTGCATGGGTACTAGTCCATTGGTTGCTAAGTATCAAGAAAGTTACCTTACTGGGGCTGGGTGCGTGGCTCAAGCCTGTTATCCTAGCACTCTGGGAGGCTAAGGCAGGTGGAGCACTTGAACTCAGGAGTTCAAAACTAGCCTGAGCAAGAGCGAGACCCTCTCTCTAAAAAATAGTTGGGTGTTGTAGTGAACTTCTTTACTCTCAGATACTCAGGGGGCTGAGGCAGGAGAATCACTTTAGCCCAAGAGTTTGAGGTTACTGTCCGCTATGACTCCATGGCAGTCTACCAAGGCTGACAAAGTGAGACTCTGTCTCAAAAAAAAAAAAAAAGTACCTTAGTAAGATGATAAATCAAGACTTAACACTGTTTTTAATTTATACTAAGATATTACCACTTCTAAATTTGGCAGAGAATAATTATTAGAAGCTACAATACCTTGAAGTGTGTGTTGAATATAAAACTGCATTAATATTGAGTGTTATCATAAATGGAAATAATTTATTTCAGTTACTTACTGAGATTTTGACAACAGTTACTTTTTTTTTTTAATAAACACAATCCCACAGCATTTATTATCATTTTGAAATAACATAAAGGTAATCATAACAATATGAACAAATATTTTAGAACTATATTCCCACAAAGTATGCCAAAAAATCCTGCATTGCCCTTTCAACAATTTCTCACTTCATTGGTCATTTCTAGTTGGAGACACTTTGTAGCATAGTGATATTATCTCCTTTTAGCATGATCCGACCCAGTTGTTTTCTTGACTTTGTTTTAGAATGAGTCTCTTCAGCATCATCTAATACAAGGTTCATATACTCATCAAAACCAATGATACAACCCACTTTTTTTTTTTTAAAGAGACAATCTTACTTTGTTGCCTTCGGTAGAGTGCCATGGCGTCACAGCTCATAGTAACCTCTTGGTCTTGGGCTTAGGCGATTCTTTTGCCTCAGCCTCCCCAGTAGCTGGGACTTACAGGCGCCTGCCACAATGCCTGGCTAATTTTTGTTGCAGTTTGGCTGGGGCCAGGTTTGAACCTGCCACCCTCAGTATATGGAGCTGGCGCCCTACTCATTGAGCCAAGGTGCCACCCCAACTCTGTTATTTTGATGGATAATATTTATTTTAAAAGAAGAAAAATCTTTGACCTTACCAAAAAAAATTTGCGTTACTTTTTATTATGTAAACCTATCAAATACCGACTGTATTTCAAAATAAGCCTCTGTATTGAATGTTTAAAGTAATTTCTGTACGATTTCCTACTTTTTTTTTTTAATTCTTAAGAATAAGTAGTAAGTTTTGTTATCACTTATTGGAAAAATTTCACCTTCTTTTTCTTTCACTCTGTAGGTTTGGATGGAGCTATTGAGCAAGGCTTCTGTTCAATATGTGGTAGCAGCTGCTTGCCCATGGATGGGTGCTTGGCTTTGCTTAATGATGCAGCCTTCTCATTTACCGATTGATTTAAATATGCTGCTAGAAGTAAAGTCTAAAGCCAAGGTAAGTGTAGTAGAGGGACATGATGTATGTATTTGTATGTTCAAATTATAATTATTTATTTATTTATTTATTTTTCAGACAGTCTCACTATGTCACCCTCCAAAGAGTGCTGTGGCATCACAGCTCACAGCAACCTCAAACTCTTGGGCTTAAGAGATTCTCTTGCCTCAGCCTCCCAAGTAACTGAGACTACAAGTACCCACCACAATGCCCAGCTATTTTTTATTTGTAGTTGTCGTTTGGCAGGCCCGGGCTGGGTTCAAACCTACTAGCTTAGGTGTATGTGGCTGGCTCCCTAGCCACTGAGCTACAGGTGTCAAGCCTCAACTCATAATTATTAATACTGCAGCCTTTTAAGAATCTGTATTGCTTTATTAAATGTGATTTTGTTTTTTTATCTTAATTTTTATTAAATTATAACTATACATTTATGGGGTACAATGTGATTATTTGATACACAGTGTGGAATGCTTAAATCTAATTAACATAACCATCACCTCACTCATTTTTTTCTTTAATTGTTGGGGACTCATTGAGGGTACAAGAAACCAGGTTATGCTGATTGCATTTGTTAAAATCCCTCTTACAATCATGTCTTGTCCCCCAAAGATGTGGCACACACCAAGACCCCACCCACCTCAGGTTTTTTTTTGTGGTAAGATGTTTATAATCTCTTAGTTGTTTTGAAGTGTATGTACACTTGTGCACATTAGGTGAGATCTTGCCAAACACCCTTCCTCCACCGGCCCTCCTCCCTCCCCTAAATGTGATTTCATTAATTTAGTATAAGTAAGGGAGAAATTATTATTTATTAGGACCCTGACAAAATGATTAGTAATTTTTACCCATTAAAATTTTTTGAAAAGAACTCCATTTTAGTGAGACTCTTAACAAATGATTGTATTTTTTTGTTGTGACCTGTTCAAAATATATATATATATATATTTGTGAGACAGAGTCTCATTTTGTCACCCTTAATAGAGTGCTGTGGTGTCATTGCTCACAGCAATCTCAAACTCCTGGGCTTAGAGATTCCCTTGCCTCAGCCTCCCAAGTAGCTGGGTCTTACAGGCACCTGCCACCATGCTCAGCTATTTTTAGAAATGGAGGTCTCACTCTTGCTCAGGCTGGTCTCGAACTCATGGGATTATAGGCATGAGCCAACCTCACCTAGCTGTCACCTATTAAATTTTAATGATTATTCTTTATTGTTTTTCCCCTATCTTTCACTCTAGGAAAAAATAGGTGGTAAGGTGCGCCAAGGCCAAAGCCAGAGTAAAGAAGTACTTCAGGAATATATTGCAGGTGCAGATACCATCATGGAAGACCCAGCCACCAGGGATTTTGTGGTTATGCGGGCCAGAATGATGGCAGCCAAGTGAGTATATGTTAAATGTCGAGTTAACATAAATTCACAGGTCTGGCTTTCAAAGGTCTTTTAACCAAAAGATTTTTCTGACGTGTATATCAATCCTTCTTTGATCACACTGATTACAGCCTAAGAAAAAATTAAAAAGTAAATATTTTTAATTTTGGGGAGTTGGAGTTTTTCTTTTTTTGGCCAGGGCAAGGTTTGAACCTGCCACCTCTTACAGATGGGGCCAGTGCCCTATTCTTTGAGCACAGGCGCCACTCCCCTGGGCTGGTTTTTTTTTTTTTTTTGAGACAGAGCCTCAAGCTGTCACCCTGGATAGAGTGCTATGGCATCACAGCTCACAGCAACCTCCAATTCCTGGGCTCAAGCGAGTCTCCTGCCTCTGCCTCCCAAGTCGCTGGGACCACAGGCGCC
>CAUYON010010398.1:0-36109 GCA_963573935.1 Arctocebus calabarensis | reverse complement strand
ATGGCCGGGCGTTGTGGCAGGCGCCTGTAGTCCCAGCTACTTGGGAGGCGGAGGCAAGAGACTCGCTTGAGCCCAGGAATTGTAGGTTGCTGTGAGCTGTGATGCCACAGCACTCTATCCAGGGTGACAGCTTGAGGCTCTGTCTCAAAAAAAAAAGAAAGAAAAATTCTTAGAGACCTTTATTATAAATCATTCTTTTTGGTGGGGTGGCACCTGTGGCTCAAAGGAGTAGGGCACCAGTCCCATATCCCAGAGGTGTACCAGGTTCAAACCCAGTCCTGGCCAAAAAATGGAAAAAAATAATAATAATAATAATAATTTTTTTTTTTTTAGTTTTTCTTTTTATGAGTAAAATTTTAAATAGCTAGTGGAGTAATAATTTTCTCACCCCGGGCATCTGAGATTCCCAGAGAATAGCACAGTATAGTGGTCCAGGCTCCATAGCTGGACTTTCTGTATTAAAGCCCACTCTTCACTTGCTTAACTCTGTGACTTCTCTGTGCTTCCTTCAGATCATTTTTAAAGCAAAGGTAATTGTTCCTGCTGTGTATGGAAGTAAGGTTTAAATGAGTGAATTATGTTATGTGTTTACCTAACACATTATGAGCAATATTATTTATCATCCTTTCCTTTTTACTTGTACCACTGTCCTTTTGTTTTGAATTCTTCCTCTTCTCAAGGTGATTTTTAAAACTTTTTTTTTTTGAGACAGAGCCTCGAGCTGTCATCCTGGATGGAGTGTTGTGGCATCACAGCTCACAGCAACCTCCAATTGCTGGGCTCAAGCGAGTCTCCTGACTCTGCCTCCCAAGTAGCTGGGACTACTGGCGCCCGCTACAACGTCCGGTCATTTTTTGGTTGCAACCGTCATTGTTGTTTGGTGGGCCTGGGCTGGATTTGAACCTGCCAACTCAGGTGTACATGGCTGGCACCTTAGCCCGTTGAGCCACAGGCGTCGAGCCTTTTTTTTTGAGATAGAGTTTCATTATGTCACCCTCGGTAGAATGCCATGGTGTCACAGCTCACAGCAACCTCAAATTCTTTGGGCTTAAGCAATTCTCTTGCCTCAGCCTCCCAAGTAGCTGGGACTATAGGCACCGCCACAACACTTGGCTATTTTTTGTTGCAGTTGTCATTGTTGTTTAGCTGGCCCAGGACAGGTTCGAACCTGCCAACCCGCCAGCCTCTGTGTACATGGCTGGTGCCGCAACCACTGTGCTACAGGCACCAAGCCAATTTTTAAACTTTCTATTAAAGTTTCATAACAACAGAAAAGTTCATATAACCTTAGTATAATAGCATAAATTTATACAAATTGAATCACACAGGGAATTAATACCCAGATCACCAAACAGAATATTGCAGTAATCTCCTTCTCGTTTTGTCTCCCTTTCCTATTCCACCTTTGCCCAAAGGTAACCACTTAACTACTATCCTGACTTGTAACAGTACAGAGCAGATTTTTGTTTTGTTTGAGATGGTCTCACTCTGTTGCCCCAGGCTAGAGTGCTATGGAGTTATAGCTCACAGCAACCACAAGTAATCCTCTTGATTCAGCCTCCTTAGTAGTGAGTAGTTGGGACTACAGGCATCCACCACACCACCTAGCCAATTTTTTATTTTCAGTAGAGAAAACAGAAAAATTTCTCTCATTTTGCTCAAGCTGGTCTCAAACTCCTGAGCTCAAGCAATCCTCCTGCCTCAGCCTTCCAGAGTGCTCCAATTACAGGTATGAGCCATTTCACCCGTCTGAGTAGAGATTTGTTTTGTTAAGGCTGCATTTGTATAATTTTTTTAAAACCTGGCTTTACAACTTTAGTTTTCTTTTAGGTATATTGGATCCTCTAACGTTAGTGTTTCTTGGTTTCTCTTTGGCCACACTTGAATATTTTCCAGAAGATCTGCTAAAGGCAATTTTTAACATCAAATTCTTAGCTAGATTGGATTCTCAACTTGAGAGTATGTATCTACCTTTTAATGTGCTAAAATCTCTCTTGTATTTATATCCATTTCTACCTATACCAAAGCATTTATGTGTTAATGACTTTTTCCTGTTTATAAAAGTATTCATGTTTATGTAGGGAATTTGGAAAACACATGAAAGTATAAAATAGAAAATAAAGAATTATCCCATAAATCTTAACCACTGAGTAAAACTACCACTTTTTAAGTTTTGGAATATTTCTTTTTGGTCTTTCTCCTAGTCTTCTGTGTATGTTTACATGTCTATATTTTAAAATTGAAGTTTGAATTATTTGGGGCCGGGTGTGGTGGTTCACGCCTATAATCCTAGCACTCTGGGAGGCTGACGCAGGTGTATTGCTTAAGCTCAGGAGTTCAAGACCAGCTTGAGCAAAGGAGAGACCCCGTCTCTATTAAAAATAGAAAAACTGAGGCAAGAGGATCGCTTGAGCCTAAGTTGGAGGTTGCTGTGAGCTGTGAGGTCACACAGTCTACCCAGGGCAACAGCTTGAGATCACTCTGTCTCAAAAAAAAAAAAATTTTTTTTTTTGGAATTATTTACATATTCTTTTTTTTTTTTTTTTGAGACAGAGTCTCACTTTGTCTCCCTAGGTAGAATGCCATGGTGTCTCAGCTCACTGCAACCTCAAACTCTTGGGCTTAAGTGATTCTTTTGCCTCAGCCTTCCAAGTAGCTGGGACTACAGGCACCCACCATAACGCCTGGCTATTTTTATTTTTTGGTTGTAATTGTCATTGTTTGGCAGGCCTCGGCAGGATTCAAACCCTCCAACTCCAACGTATGTGGCTGGGGCCCTAGCTGCTGAGCTACAGGTGCTGAGCGTATATATTCATTTTTATATGCTACTTTTTTCTATCTAACTGTATTTTGAACAGTTTTCCATGTCATTAGATTTTTGTGTGTGTGTGTGTGTGCAGTTATTAGCCAGGCTGGGTTTGAACCCACCACCTCCGGCATATGGGGCTGGCACCCTACTCTGTTGAGCTACAGGCGCTGCCCACGTGGTGTCACACAGCTCACAGCAACTTCCAACTCCTGGGCTTAGGAGATTCTCTTGCCTCAGCCTCCCGAGTACCTGGGACTACAAGCACCCGCCACAAGCCCGGCTATTTTTTTTGTTTTGCAGTTCAGCTGAGGCCAGGTTTGAACCCTCCACCTTCGGAGGAGGTGGCGCCCTACTCAATGAGCCACAGGTGCCGCCTTTTTTTTTTTTTTGAGACAGAGCCTCAAGCTGTCACCCTGGATAGAGTGCTGTGACATCACAGCTCTCAGCAACCTCCAATTCCTGGGCTCAAGCGAGTCTCTTGCCTCTGCCTCCCACGTAGCTGGGACTATAGGCGCCAGCCACAACACTTGGCCAGTTTTTTTTTTTTTTTTTTTTTGAGACCGAGTTTCAAGCTGTAGCCCTTGCTAGAGTACATGGCGTCAATGTTCATAGCAACCTCAAACTCTTGGGCTTCAGCGATTCTCTTGCCTCAGCCTCCCAGGTAGCTGGGATTATAGGCGCCCACCACAATGCCCAGCTACTTTTTGGTTGTAGTTGTCGTTGTTTGGCGGGCCTGGGCTGGATTTGAACCCCCCCAGCTTTGGTGTATGTGGCTGGTGCCTTAGCTGCCTGAGTCATAGGCACTAAGCCGTCATTAGATATTTTTGATATCATGATTTTTTTATTGGTTCCATAATGTATTATTATATGACTATAATAAAAAGTATTTGTTACTGATTTCCAGTTCCTCATTATTATAAACAATGAATTATTATACATGAATCATTGTTTCATTGTTTCCTTAGGATAAATTCCTAAGTGTGAAATGTTGGGTCAACAAAAATTTTTTATAGTATTTTTAAATGTAGTTTTAACATTCATTAGTGAAAACAACATAAGAGTTGGTCCTGATCATGCCATTGAATGTAATAATTTAAAAATGTAAAGTATTTGTGTGCAAATGAAATGATTTTGTAGTATGAGAATAAAAGCATCTACCAATAAATAAATATGGGGTGGCGCCTATGGCTCAAAGGAGTAGGATGCCGGCCCCATATGCTGGAGGTGGCGGGCTCAAACCCAGCTCTGGCCTAAAACTGCAAAAGACAAAAAAAAAAAGTTAAAATAAATAAATAAATATAAAAAATGAGTAGTATTTGTTAGGTCTCAGCTATCAAATACATTATTTTCTTAATTTCAGTTTTATCTTCATCTCTGCATAAGAGGGTCCGGTTTCGTCTTATGGAGTTAAATAGAGCAGTCTGCTTGGAATGCCCTGAGTTTCAGATTCCATGGTTTCATGACCGCTTCTGTCAACAATATAATAAAGGTTTGAATTTTCTTTTGGTTGGATAGTAAACTTTAATTCTAAAGTAAATATTAAGTAGTACATTCTTGTTAACCCTAACCAAGACACCAGCATTTCCAAAAGTGCTATGTCCTGTTTTATTTTGTTAGGTGAGATTTTATAGATGAGATTTGTGATATAAAAATTTTTAATATTTGAGACATTAATCTTCTTTCAGTTGGCTCGGGACCTGTGGCTCAACGGGCTAAGGCACCAGCCGCATACACCTGAGCTGGCAGGTTCGAATCCAGCCCGGGCCCGCCAAACAACAATGACGGCTGCAACCAAAAAATGGCCGGGCGTTGTGGCGGGAGCCTGTAGTCCCAGCTACTTGGGAGGCAGAGGCAGGAGACTCGCTTGAGCCCAGGAATTGGAGCTTGCTGTGAGCTGTGATGCCATGGCACTCTACCCAGGGTGACAGCTTGAGGCTCTGTCTCAAAAAAAACCAAAAACTAAAACCTCTTTCAGTTGAGAATAAGCAGCTTGTCCTATATTGGATTTAGTGTCATTACATATAGTATTATATCGAAGCTCTTACTGAAATTATTGATCTTTATTTTTCAGTTTGTAGAATTAGGATGATTTTTATTCAAAAACTGATTAACCTAAGTGTGCTAATTATTTTTATTTTTATAAAGATATTGGCAGCATGACTGGAGCACAACAACAGATTTATAAAATGATAGCAGAGGTACTAGGAGGAATCAATTGTGTAAAAGCCTCGGTTCTTACTCCTTATTACCACACAGTAGGTAAGTTATTAGCTACCTTCAGAAGACCAAACTAATTTGAATAATTTCACCAATTGGAATTTTAAAAAGTTTTTGGAATTTTTTCAAATTGTTACCATGAAAATGTCCCTACAGACAAAAGTAAAAAGAACAATGCAATGACTCCTCAAATTCCCAAATTCCTATAGTTCAGCTTTGATAACCAGGAGCATTTTGCTGTTCTTCAGAAATTTAAAAAGAAAAAGGTTTCTACCATTCTATGTAAAACTCAGATTCAAATTCACTGAATATTTCTGGATCTTCAAAAGATTCTGTCCTCTCCACTCTGCACTAACACTAAGGGAAATTACCTCTTACCTCTATTCCATTGTTTTAACTTCTTCTCAAAAACTAAGTTGGACTATCAACTTGGACAAACATTTCTAGGGGTATTGTGTTTGATGCTAACTAACCTAGCTTATGTTGATGGCAGTATAAAATTTTAAAAGATATTGCTAAATCCAAGTGCTAGGCCTAAACAAAAGAGATAAAATTTTAAGAGAATTAACATGAACTTTCTAAATTTAGGTTTAAGAACCATCTGTATACATATATATGGATGTTTTAAAAGATTATAAGCCTGATATAAACTAATGATGTAAGTGGTTACCAAAAATCACATACTATTTTAAAATATATATATGCACACACACACATACACACATATCGTTTTGTTTGTTTTTTTGAGACTGAGTCTCACTTTGTCACCCTGGGTAGAGTTGCTGTGGCATCATAGCTCACAGCATCGTAGCAACCTCAAACTCTCGGGCTCAAGCCATCCTCCTGCTTCAGGCTCCAGAGTAGCTGGAACTATAGGCACTCGCCACAACGTCTGGCTAGTTTTTCTATTTTAGTAGAGACAGGGTCTTGCTCTTGTTCAGGCTGCTCTTGAACTACTGAGCTCTAGCAATTCACCCACCTCAGCCTCCCAGAGTGCTAGAATTACAGGCAGGAGCTAACCATGCCTTGCCCTTAAACTATATTGTTAATAGTAACAAGAAAACTGTGTTCTATTCTTCAGACACATCTTAGTATTGTATTTTGGTTTTTTTTTTTTGCACATTGCCCTTTATGAAAGATAGTGACAGATAGGGTCTAAAAACAAAGGAGGACGTAGATAGTGAAGGATTCTGTCTCATCCTTAGAACTAGAGAAGACTAGGACTTCCTGGATTTCAATTTTGAGCAAGGTCTCCTAAATCTTACTAGTTCATTTATCTGAAAAATGGGGATCATAATGCCTGTTAATAGAATTAACTGAGATACTGCATGTAACACATTTAATGCTAAAGTGCTAAATAAATTTTATTTGGGGAGGGAAGCATGAGATGTCTAGTCTGAAAAGTTGAAGTCTATGGGATACATAATTGTAAAATATTTGAAGGATTGTTAAGTGGAAGAAGAAATAGACATTTCTGTCTCAGGGATTAAAAAATGATAAAAATTGAAGCAGATTTTAACTCAGTATAGGGAGAATCATGGGCTGCTCTCTGAAGAAGTAATGTTGAGGCAGAAGCTAGATAAGCCAATGTCTGTATACGTGTAACTGCAGTATAGGAGGCTGAACTAGGTAATCATTAAAACTCTCCTGCTAGGTTTGGCTACGAGTGACCAAAATCCACAAATAATAGGGATTTAAATTATAAGATCCT
Organism: Arctocebus calabarensis; assembly: GCA_963573935.1. Taxonomy (NCBI): domain Eukaryota; kingdom Metazoa; phylum Chordata; class Mammalia; order Primates; family Lorisidae; genus Arctocebus; species Arctocebus calabarensis. The sequence continues at coordinate 29,372 of CAUYON010010398.1, read as the reverse complement.
TCCATTTCATGGTCCTAGATGGCTGCTCCAGTTTCAGCCACTCATCTGTAGTCCAAGCAGAAGGAGGGAGGGGAAAAAAGGGTGGATGTATCCCTGCAAGCACAGTTTGCTGAAGTTCCATATACTATTTTTAATTATATTCCATAGCCACACTTGACTAGAAGTGAGTTTAGAAAATGTGGTTTTTGGCTTAGCACCTGTAGCGCAGTGGTTACAGCGCCAGCCACATACACCAAGAGTGGCAGGTTCGAATCAGGCCGAGGCCAGCTAAACAACTGCGACAATGTAAAAAATATATATAGCCGGGCATTGTGGCAGGTGCCTGTAGTCCCGGCTACATGGGAGGCTGAGGCAAGAGTTTGAGTTTGCTATGAACTGTGACTCCAGGGCACTCTCCCAAGGGCAACACAGTAAAACTCTGTCTCAAAAAAAAAAAAAGACAGAAAGAAAGAAAGAAAAAAAGAAAATGTGGTTTTCATTCAGATTGCCTATATACCCAGCTAAGATTCAGAGGGGCTCTGTTATAAAAAATGAAGGGAAGAATGGGCATTGTGGGATAACTTGCTATCTTGGCTAATGTAGTTTATCTTTTAAAAGATAGATATATTCCTATTTATTACAAAAGTAGTGCTCATAGAAGTAAATGCACTAAAATATAAATATGAAAATGATCTGTGATTCTATCTCAGAAGGTTTTAAAACAATTTATAATTATGGAGCACCAACTTTGTGCTAGGCACTATGGCTGGTTCTTCATTCCTTTTTTTTTTTTTTTTTTCTTGAGACAGAGTCTCATTATGTCACCCTTGGTAGAGTGCTCATAGCAACCTCAAACTCTTGGGCTCAAGCAATTCTCTTGCCTCAGTCTCCCAAGTAGCTGGGACTACAGTCACCTGCCACAATACCTGGCTATTTTTTTGGTTGTAGTTGTCATTGTTGTTTGGCACACCTGGGCTAGGTTCAAACCCACCAGCTCCACTGCCGTAGCTGCTGAGCTACAGGTGCCAAACTTGGCTCTTCATTCCTAATATCTCATTTCATTATTTCTGTTTTGTTAGTGCTTCTTTCAAACTAGAAATAATACATATCCATTGTTGTAGATTTACATAATGCAGAAAAACAAAAAAGAAGAAAAACTGCTCAGAATATGTTCCAAAGTCACACATGTAATTAATTAGTACTTAAACTAGAATTACTGTGGCTCATGCCTGTAATTCCAGCACTTTGGGAGGCCAAGGTGGGAAGACCACTTAAGGCTAAGATTTCAGGATAAATCTGGGCAGCATGGCAACACTCCATTTTTACTAAAAATTTTTAAAATTAGCTGGGCAATATGGCTGGGCGCAGTGGCTCACACCTGTAATCTCAACATTTGGGAAGCCAAGGCAAGTGAATTGCCTGAGCTCATGGGTTCGAGAACAGCCTGAGCCAGAGTGAGACCTCGTCTCTAAAAATAGACAGGCGTTGTGGCGCCTGTAGACCCATGTACTCAGGAGGCTGAGGCAAGAGAATCCCTTGAGCCTGAAAATTTGAGGTTGCTGTGAGCTATGATGCCATAGCACTCTGCTGAGGGTGAGAAAGTGAGATTGTGTCTCAAAAAAAAAAAAAATTAGTTGGGCATAGTGTCTTATTCCTGTAAGCCTAGCTACTCAAGAGGCTGAGGCAGGAGGATCACTTGAGCCCAGGAGTTCAAGGTTGCAATGAGCTATGAGCTATACAGCATGCTACTGTATTCTAGCCTGGGTGACAGAGTTAGACACTTTCTCTTAAAAAAAAAAAAACAAAAAAACCCAGGCTCGGTGCTCGTAGCACAGTGGTTATGGCGCCAGCCACATGCACTGAGGCTGGTAGGTTCGCCAAGGCTGGTAGGTTCGAACCCAGCCCAGCCAGCTAAACAACAAAGACAGTTGCAACAACAACAAAATAATAGCTGAGCCTTGTGGGCAAGGGCCTGTGGTCCCAGCTACTTGGGAGGCTGAGGCAAGAGAATGGCTTGAGTGCAAGAGTGTGAGGTTGCTGTGAGCTGTGATGCTACAGCACTCTACCAAGGGCGATATAATGAGACTCTGTCTCAAAAAAAAAAAAAAAAAAAAATCCCAAACAGCAACTAGAATTATTACATCCCAAGCCTATTGTATTTCCATTTCATATTTGTAAATCCTATTGTAAAGAGGTTTATTTTTATGTGAAAATATATGTAAATCTCATTGAAAATAAGATTTAATTAGTATATTTGTTCATAAGGCTTTGGTATGGCTAAAATAACATATAATATGCTTAAGAACTATGGATCAGAAGTATTGCTAAAGGTATTAAAAACACACTTTAATGCTCGATGGTATGGTTAAAATAATATATAATATGCTTAAGAACTATGGATCAGAAGTATTGCTTAAGGTATTAAAAACACACTTTAATGCTCGGCATCTATGGCTCAAGCAGCTAAGGCGCCAGCCACATACACCTGAGCTGGCGGGTTCGAATCCAGCCCAGGCCCGCCAAACAACAATGAAGGCAGCAACCAAAAAATGGCCGGGCGTTGTGGCGGGCGCCTGTAGTCCCAGCTACTTGGGAGGTGGAGGCAGGAGACTTGCTTGGGCCCAGGAATTGGAGGTTGCTGTGAGCTGTGATGCCACTGCACTCTATCCAGGGTGACAGCTTAAGGCTCTGTCTCAAAAAAAAAAAAAATTACATAAAATATGTTTAGCATAGAAAAACCAGGAAAGGACGGCACCTATGGCTCAAAGGAGTAGAGCACCGGCCCCATATGCTGGAGGTGGCGAGTTCAAACCTGGCCCTGGCCAAGAACAGGAAAACCAGAAAGGGCAGATAATCAAAAAAATAAAAAATTACCTATGATATAGTCACTGTTAACTATTGGTATCGGTTTTCCTGACTTTTTAAAATTCGGAAATTGCTTATTCTGTGGTGTTTATGTCTTAGTCCTTACCTATTGCTGTAACAAAATGCCTAATACCAGGTCATTTATAAACAACAGAAATCTATTTCTTACAGTTTTGGATGCTAGGAAGTCCAAGATCAAGGTGCAACAGGTTGCTGTCTGGTAAGGGGGCTGGTCTCTTTTTCTAAGATGGCACCTGAACACCGTGTCCTATGTGGCAGAAGGGATAATAGGGCAAAAAAAGAGTGTGCCCTTCGATCTCTTTTATTTATTTATTTATTTTATTTTATTTTATTTTATTTTTTTTGAGACAGAGCCTCAAGCTGTTGCCTTGGGTAGAATACTGTGGCATCACAGCTCACAGCAACCTCCAACTCCTGGGGTTACGCAATTCTTTTGCCTCAACCTCCCAAGTAGCTGGGACTACAGGCACCTGCCACAACTCCTGGCTATTTTTTGGTTGTAGTTGTCATTGTTGTTTGGTGGGCCCGGGCTGGATTCGAACCTGCCAGCTCTTTTATAAAGTCACTGATCTCACTAAGGGGGGGGGGGGGACATTTGACCTAATCTCCTTCTAAAGGTTCCATCTTTTAATACTGACACATTGGTGATTAAATTTTAATGTGAACTTTGGAGGACATATTCAGATTATAGTAGTTTGTAATTTATATGTTGTGAATACTTTTCTGTGTAACAGATATACAGGGTTTATTTTATTTTATTTATTTTTTTTTGAGACAGAGTCTTACTATGTCACCTTCAGTGGAGTACTGTGGAGTACTATGAACATTGAGCACAGCTCACAGCAACCTCAAACTCTTGGGCTTAAGCAGTTCTCTTGCCTCAGCCTTCCACGTAGCTGGGACTACTACCGGTGCCCACCACAATGCGTGGACTTTTTTTTTTGTTACAGTTGTCATTGTTGTTTTAGCTGGCCCGGGCTGGGTTCGAACTTGCCAGCCTTGGTGCTTATGGCCAGTGCTGTAACCACTGAACTATGGGCACCAAGCTCTACGTGGTCTTTTTAAGTGACTGTACATTTAATTTAATGAGTATGCTATGATTTAGTTAATCTGTAAGATTCTTTGATGGTATGTGCATCTGTCAAAGAATGCTATTTCATTTAACAATAGCAATGGATACACTTACATATTGCTAATTATATGTTAGACACTATCTTTCTTTTTTTTTTTTTTTTATGAGACAGAGTCTTGGCTCATCGCTTGGGGCTCAGCGGGCTAGGGTGCCAGCCACGTACACCTGAGCTGGTGGGTTCGAATCCAGCCCGGGCCTGCCAAACAACAATGATGGCTGCAACCAAAAAATGGCCGGGCGTTGTGGCGGGTACCTGTAGTCCCAGCTACTTGGGAGGCGGAGGCAGGACACTCGCTTGAGCCCAGGAATTGGAGGTTGCTGTGAGCTGTGATGCCACTGTACTCTCTCCAGGGTGACAGCTTGAGGCTCTGTCTCAAAAAAAAAAAAAAAAAGAGACAGAGTCTTACTTTGTTGCCCTTGATAGAGTGCTGTGGGCTCACAGCTCACAGCAACCTCCAGCTCTTGGACTTATTTGATTTTCTTGCCTCAGCCTCCTAAGTAGTTGGGACTACAGGAGCCCGCCACAATACCCAGCTGATTTTTTGTTGTTGCAGTTTGGCCAGGGCTGGGTTTGAACCCGCCACCCTCAGTATATGGGGCCGGCACCCTACTCACTGAGCCACAGGTGCTGCCCTGACACTGTCTTAAGTGCTTTATCTATATATATATATTTTTATATCCCTAAATTATTCTATTTTAAAGATGAGGAAACTGAGGTCCAGAAACATTATTATTATCATCTTTTTTTAAAGAGATGGGGTCTCAGTCTGTCACCCAGGCCAGAGTGCATTGGTGCAGTCAGTTCACTGTAACCTGGAACTTGTGGGCTTAACTCTGCTTCTGTCTCCCAAGTAACTGGGACTAAAGGTGCATACCGCCACACTTGGCTAATTTTTTTTTTTTTTTTGAGACAGAACCTCAAGCTGTCACCCTGGATAGAATGCGGTGGCATCACAGCTCACAGAACCTCCAATTCCTGGGCTCAAACGAGTCTCCTGCCTCTGCCTCCCAAGTAGTTGGGACTATAGGTGCCTCCTACAACACGGGCCAGTTTTTTTTTTTTTTTGGTTACAGCCATTGTTGTTTGGTGGGCCCAGGCTGGATTTGAACCTGCCAGCTCAGGTGTACGTGGCTGGCGCCTTAGCTGGTTGAGCCACAGGCGCGGAGCCTTGGCTAATGTTTTTTTTTTTTGAGACAGAGCCTCAAGCTGTCACCCTGGTTAGAGTGCCGTGGCATTACAGCTCACAGCAACCTCCAATTCCTGGGCTCAAGCGAGTCCGCCTCCCAAGTAGCTGGGACCACAGGCGCCCGCCACAACGCCCAGCCATTTTTTGGTTGCAGCCGTCATTGTTGTTTGGCAGGCCCGGGCTGGATTCGAACCTGCCAGCTCAGGTGTACGTGGCTGGCGCCTTAGCCCGCTGAGCCACAGGCACCGAGCCTGGCTAATGTTTTTTTATAGGTGAGGTCTTGTTATTTTGTCCAGATTGGTCTTGAATTCCTGGCTTCAAGCAATCCTCCTGCCTTGGCCTTCCAAAATGTTTGGATAACAGGCATGAGCCACCAAGCTTGGCCACAAGCATTGATTGCCAAAGGGTATACTTTGTGTATACCTGGCAAATGGCAGAGCCAGGATTTGATCTAAATGTTCTGGTTCCAGAATATTCTCTTAATAAGAGAACTAGATATTTCATGTTTCATAATTAACTTGAAGATGGTTCAGTGCTCCAGTTCCTCTTAGTAGAAAAAGTAGAAAATTAATCTACTCTTTCCTCCTTTTCATTTATTGTTTCTTTTTTCTTGGTTTAAATACTTTTCTGATGGTTTTCATTATGGAAAAATTTCAAATGTACAAAATTAGAATAATATTATAAACCTTCATCCAGAGTCAACAGTTAGCAACACCTACCCACTACAGTTTTACCTTATGCTTTTCAAGCAAATCGCAGACAATATAACATTTCAGATGTATATGTAAAAGATAAGAGTGACTTTAAAAGTCTAACAACAATACCATCATTATCACACCTATAGCCATTAATGGTAACTTCTTAATACCATATAGCTTTTAGGTTTTAGTTGTCTTTTTTGTTTTATCTTATAGTTTGTTTATTCAAATCTGAACCTTGGGTTTGGTTGATTTTTCTTTTTAAGTTCTACCTTTCTTTTTTCTCTTAGAGTTTAAGAGTACATATATTTTATACATTCTGGGTTTTTCTGATTAGAACCTGTGTTGTCATTTAACACATTCCTGTTTCCCTTGTCTTTCTTGCCAACCAGTAGTTATAATTAAAGGTTTATTTAGATTTTAGGTTATTTTGGGGAGGGTGTTTGTAATACTCTTTAACAGGCGATGTGTATTTCTTATTGCAGCATATCAGGAGGTGCACAGTGACTGTCTTTTTACTTACTTCTTATTGCAGCGTATCAGGAGGTGCACAGTGATTATCTTTTTACTTATTTCTTAGTGCAGCATATCAGGAGGCACAATGACTGTCTTTTTACTTATTTTTTATGGCAGCATATCAGGAGACACAGTGAATGTCTTTTTACTGTGTTACTATTCAGACTCCTCAGTGGTTTGGTGCTGTCACCTGACGTGTTCACTCCTCCCTCCTCACTGGCTTTTCACCTGCTGATTTTAGCAGCAATTAAAGATCACCCATGGCTTAAATCCATCACTGATTAAGATGGCAAAGTATCAATATTCTGTCATCCTTTCTATATTTTTTAAATGAAATTTGTTTAAAAACATCTTTCCCATATCAGTTGTTCAGTTATTCTTATGTACAGTTCATATAGGAAAGACAGGATAAATACTTGAAGCTTTGTCCTTACTGGTTTTCAAGGGGGTTAGTTTGTTTTCCTCCAGAAGTGACCAGGGGACTTAAGAAGATTAAAATAAAGCCTTTTAATGTGATTTGCCTTAGCACAGTGCCAAATGTGGTCCTGTGCTCAATATAGTTTAATAACTCTTGCTGGTTGATTTGTATTGATTGATTCTAAAGAGAAGTGCCATTGGACCAGATCTTATAAAATAAGTTGGATCTTGTGTGTGTGGGTATTTACATATGTGTGTATATTTATTTAAAATACATCTTAAGCTTTTACCTGCAAAAACTTAACCTAATTCATATTGCTAATTTCTATACTTCCTTAAGATTTTGAGTGTATCTTGGATAAAAGAAAAAAACCTCTTCCTTATGGAAACCATAATATAACTTTGGGGAAACTACCAGAAATACTCTGGGAATCAAATACTCAAATAGTTGGATCAAGGCTGCCACCAGGAGCTCAAAGGTATTTGTGTCTTTAGATTTTATCTAAATGTTAAATTTGGCATAATAAAGTGAACTTCGTTATTAAGGAGTGAATGTAGTAGAATCTGTTCCTCATCTCATGCACTCATGCACTTTATCTTTGCTTTTCTTGTCCTTTATGGCTTAGTGTCCTTCCTTCTCTTGTCCAAAGCCTAGCAGTCTCCCTAACTAAAGTGCTAACCTGATTGTCCTCATCTAGAAGTAAAATAGTATCTTCTTTTGTGCTCCCATACTCCTTTACTCTTCTCAGAGCACTTGGGACTTCCTGTATGGTTATGCTTCCTGTTCACTACAAGCTGTGGTTTCTACTTGTATCCCTCACGGTGCCCCTTACATGTAGTAGATTTGTTTCATATATAATAGATGAAAGCAGGCAGATAATTATCATTCATCACAATCTGGTATAAAGAAATTGATTTGTCATCAGTTACTGATTTATTTATTTATTTATTTATTTGTATTTTGGAGACAAAGCCTCATTATGTTGCCCTGGTTAGAGTGCCATGGCATCACAGCTCACAGCAACCTTAAACTCTTGGGCTGAAGCAATTCTCTTGCCTCAGCCTCCCAAGTAACTGGGATTATAGGCGCCCGCCACAACACCCAGCTGTTTTTTTTGTTGTAGCTATCGTTTAGATGGCCTGGGTTGAGTTTGAACCCACTAGCCTGGGTGTATATGGCCAGCATCCTACCCACTGAGCTAGAGGTGCTGCCAGTTACTGATTTCTTAAGTAGAAAAATAACTAACGGTGGTATGCACCTTTAGTCCCAGTTACTTGGGAGACGGAGGCAGCGTTAAGCCCGCAATCTTGTTCCTGAAACATTTATAATTATTAAGTTTCACATTTTGATTTCAAAAGTAAATGTTTATTTTCATCTCATATAGGATTGCTTTGGAATTTTTGGATTCAAAAGCTTTTTGTAAAAATATCCCTCACATAAAAGGAAAATCTGCTATGAAAATACGACATTTGGAAATTTTGGGCTATCATGTAATTCAGGTATGAAATACTTAATATAATTCAGCCTCTAAAAGCCCCAAAACACTGGCAATACATATATGTCCTTTTAATATGAAAGTTCTAAAATTACCTTTTTATTAAAAAAGTTAGGCGGCACCTGTGGCTCAATGAGTAAGGCACCGACCCCTTGTACTGAGGGTGGCGGGGTCAAACTGCAACAAAAAAATAGTCAGGGTTGTGGTGGCTGCCTGTAGTCCCAGCTACTCAGGAGGCTGAGGCAAGAGAATCACCTAAGCCCAAGAGCTGGAGGTTGCTGTGAGCTATGACGCCATGGCACTCTACCAAGGGTGACAAAGTGAGACTCTGTCTCTACAAAAAAAAAAAAGTTAAAGTATGCCTGAAACAAAATCTCTTTATTTTTTAGGATAAAAATATATAATTTTCTTTGTCTTTAGGAGATTCATTGTTAGTATATTTATCTTACAAAGGCGAGAGACACTATGAGATGGATAGTGCTATCAGAGAAAATGACTAGTGTATGAATGTAGAAGGATATCTAGGAAAAAATTTTCATTGGTGGTATTGTAGGAACAGGAGGATGAAAAAGTCATGAGATAGAAAAATGTTTTCCAGGCAATGTTGGGAAGAAGGACCCACTGGGCTTCCAAAAAAGATTCACAGGCTATGCTTATATAAACAAATTTCACAGGATTCTTACAGCTTTGCTCAGTAGTGCTTATACATCTTCTGCAGTGCTTTTCTGTTGTTCTTTTAAAACTTTCATTCAAACTGCATTACTTATTTTACAGATCCCTCATTTTGAATGGAACTCTATGGCGCTGTCAACAAAGGATGCTAGGATGGACTATCTGAGAGAACGTATATTTAGAGAAGGCAAATCATGATTGTAGTTTTTATTTAAAATGAGTTACTGGCAGCGCCCGTAGCTCAGTGGGTAGGATGCCGACCACATACACTGAGCCTGGCAGGTTCAAGCCTGGCCCTGGCCAGCTAAATGACAATGACAACTACAACAACAACAAAAATAGCTGGGTGTTGTGGTGGGCACCTGTAGTCACTGCTACTTGGGAGGCTGAGTCAGGAGAATCACTTAAGCCCATGAGTTGGAGGTTGCTGTGAGCTGTGATGCCCTAGCTGTGATGCACGGCACTCTACTGAGGGTGACATAGTGAAGACTCTGTCTCTAAAATAAAACAAAATGAGTTACCACGTTTGGACTTATTTTAATTAAATGACCTAACATAATTAAAAAATAATAGGTACAAATATGCCTTGTTTGTTTGAGAATAACAAGGGATCCAGTGTGGCTGGAACAGAACAAGTGGTTAGTGAGGTGGGAGTATAATAGAAAAGGTAAGAGATAAAAGAGACAAATGTGACCTCATGGCTACTCTGAGTGAGATGAGAAGCCATTGGAGGGTTTCAAGCAAGGAATGGTAAATGGTAATTTTAACTGCATTTCTTTGGCTACTTTGTTGAGATAAGGAATGATTGCAGTGCAGCACATGTGTAAGCAGGGAAACCTATGACTACTTCATTGCAGTAATCCAGGCAAGAAATAGAGGGTGGCTTGGATAGAATAGTGGCAGTGGCAGTAATGAAAAGTCTAATTTTTGGATATATTTTGAAGGTAAAGTAAAAAAAATATTTGGTCATTCATTGGACATGAAGTATGAAAGAAACAGGAGTCAAGGGTAATTCTAAGCTTTTGTCCTTAGCAACTAAAAGGATGTCATTTCCATTAACTGAGCTGGAACAGTCTAAGGCAGGCGTCTTCAAACTTTTTTAACAGGGGGCCAATTCACTGTCCCTCAGACTGTTGGAGGGCCGGACTATAGTTTGAAAACAAAAACTACGAACAAATTCCTTTGCACACTGCACATATCTTATTTTGAAGTAAAAAACAAAACGGGAACAAATACAATTCACACCAACGCATGTGGCCCGCAGGCCATAGTTTGGGGATGCCTGGTGTAAGGGAAGAGGCAGATTAGGGGCATGATGGGGGAAGGGTCATAAGTTTGTTTTAGACATATTGAGTTTGTCATAACTGTTAAACATATAAATGAAGCTATCAAATAGGAAATTTAAGAAATGTGTTTGGAGGGTAGGGAAAAGGTCCAGGGGGAAAAAGTTTGGAAATCGTCAGCAGCATTTAACACCATGAGCCTAGATGAAATCATTTAAGATGTGATTAGAGAAGAGTGTGAATGGAGGACAACATTAGATCAAGAGGAGAAAGAGGCAGTGATACTTCTTAGAAGCCAAGTAGCAAAAGCATTTGAAGGAGGAAGTGAGTAGTTAGTTAATGTCAGTTGCTAACAGGTCAGGTAAGGTGAGGACTAAAGAAAATGTTCATTAAATTTAGCGACATGAAAATCATTAGTACTTTGAAAAGCGTTCTGCTGAAGTGATGAATGTAAAAGCCTGACTGGTTGAAAGAAAATAGGAAACATGAGTTTTCTTCTAAATGGAAGCACAGAAATGAGGTGATAGCTGAGTGGACCAATCTTGACTTGGCCTGATCCTACACATGCTGATGGAATAATGATTTTTTTTGCCTCTGTTACAACACTCTTAATAAAATAGTTACTAAGGGCCTATTCTGAAGGAATGCCCACCCTTCCTCCAAATGATACATTTATGCTTGGAAAAAAGTCATGAAGTAACTACCTGTAGGCCACCTGGTAGGGGTGGAGATAATTGGCCACCTGAAAGTTGGCTGTCTTCTGACTCCATGACCATTGAAATTCACTTTTACAAGTAAGGTGGTAGAGGTGGGAGTGGTGGCTCACGCCTGCAATCCTAACACTCTGAAAGGCTGAGGCAGGTGGGTCCCCTGAGCTCACGTTTTCAAGACCAGCCTAAGCAAGAGAGAGACCGCCATCTTTAAAAATAGCCAAGCATTGTGTTGGGCACCTATAGTCCAAGCTACTTGAGAGGCTGAGGCAAGAGGATCACTTGAACCCAAGAGTTTGAGGTTGCTGTTAGCTACGACACCACGGCACTCTACCGAAGGTGACAAAGTAAGACTCTTAACCCCACCCCCGCAAAAAAGTTGGCAGCCAGAGTACCTTCAATCATAAGGACAGCTTTAAAATATGTGTCCTGGCAGCGCCTGTAACTCAGTGGTTAGGGTGCCAGCCACATACACCGAGGCTGGCGGGTTCAAACCCGGCCCCAGCTAGCTAAATATCAATGACAACTGCAACAAAAAAAAAAATAGCCGGGAGTTGTGGCAGGTGCCTGTAGTCCCAGCTACTTGGAAGGCTGAGACAGGAGAATCACTTGAGCCCAAAAGTTTGACGTTTCTGTGAGCTGTGATGCAACAGCACACTACCTGGGGCAATAGCTTGAGACTCAGTCTCAAAAAAAAAAGTGTCTGGCTCGGCGCCTGTGGCTTAGTGGGCTAAGGCGCCAGCCACGTACACCTGAGCTGGCGGGTTCGAATCCAGCCCAGACCTGCCAAACAACAATGACGGCTGCAACCAAAAAAATGGCCGGGCGTTGTGGCGGGAGCCTGTAATCCCAACTATTTGGGAGGCAGAGGCAGGAGACTCGCTTGAGCCCAGGAATTGGAGGTTGCTGTGAGCTGTGATGCCACAGCACTCTCTCCAGGGTGACAGCTTGAGGCTTTGTCTCAAAAAAAAAAAGTGTCCTACATTGATATTTGGCATAGGTTAGTTCAAGTCCATATTTAAAATATTAAAAAATTAGCCAAGTTTGGTGGTATGCACCTATAGTCCTAGCTACTTAGGAGGCTGAAGTGATAGGATTGCACAAGCTTAGGAGTTTGAGGCTACAGTGAGCTATGATTGACAGAGTGAGATCCTATCCCTAAAAACAATTTTTTAAAAACTGACCCGCATAGAGTTGAATGTGATGGTGTAGACATACTGAGGAGTCAACTTACTCAGGAAGAAGCAAAGAATGTAAGGCCTCTCATCCCAGAAAGTGGAATAACATAGTTACCTTTCTTGCTATCAGAAATTTAGCAAATAGATAGACATTTCATAGAAAATATATCTAAAACAAACCAATGAGTACATACCCTCTCCTCCATCACTCACTGCCTCCAGTTTCTGCTCAAATAATTTAAAGAATTCATCCATTTCCTAAAGGTCCCCTTCTACCCTCTTGCCACAGATACTGTAGTTAATGGCTTGAACACTGTGATTTACTTGGTTTTAAATTTAATTTGTTAAAAATTTGATTTGGAAACCACAAAGTAATATGCCAGTGTCGCAAAAAGAATGGAGAAAACAGAAAGGACATTTGCATTTGACTACTTTTACTTAGAGACTTTTCCCCTTCAGACGAGACTGACCATTTATTAAACTCCTTAAATAGCATTTTCGAGTTCATCTTATGGCATGTAATCTTTAATATAGTGCATGAGAGTCTTGTTATATCTTAAAGCAGGAGGAAAGGCTTTTGATGTATGAAATGTTTTTCAAAATGTAGATGTACACATTTTATTCTCTAGTTTCATTTGTAATAGAAAATGAGTGTGAAGTTACCCTAATAATATAAATGAAAGGATTAGTAAACAACTCAAATTTAGGAACCTTCCTTATAATATAATTAGTGCGACATAAGCAGAAGTGACTTGCTCAACTGGATACTTAATTTCTCATTAGAAAATGGTTTTAAGCTCTAATCATTAAAGATTTAATGACGTTGAGGTTTTGATACCTATATGTCACCTTTAAGATAATAACTTCTTCCTGAATAATTTTTACATGAATCTCTGTACAAGCTTTTAAAAAAACAGAATAAATTAAAGCCCGATTAACCAAACAAATCACCTCCCAATCTATTATGTTTTGTCACCTTATTTATAGTTTAGACAGTTTGAAGAGATTTAAACGTGTTGCTAGGCAACTAGCTCCTGAAGCATAACGTATTTCCTTCAACATCCCAGCCCATTCTTTTTTATCATCTTCATACCTGTTGGAGGAAAAAAAGTAATCGGTAAGCAACTTTGGTTCTATAGGTTTCCCCGTGTTCAGTGTATAAACATGGATCTCTGAAAAACCCTAGGCCAGGTACAGTGGCTCACACCTGTATTCCTGGCATGCTGGGAGGCTGAAGCGGGAAGATTGCTTGAGCTGTGGAGTTTGAGACCAGCCTGAGCAAAGTGAGACCCCGTTTCTGCGAAAAGTAGAAAAATTAGCTGGGCATTGTGGTGAGCACCTGTAGTCCCAGCTACTCTGGAGGCTGAGGCAGGGGGATTGCTTGAACCTAGGAGTTTGAAGTTGCTGTGAGCCAGGCTGATGCCACAGCACTCTGGCCTGGGCAACACACTGACACTCTGCCTCAAAAAGAAAAAAAGAAAAGAAAGAAACCCTACTGGCTCTTACTCAGAGGAGGATGCATCTGTCTGGTTGAATAACACTTGAATTCCTTCCAGATACATATTCTGTGGATGAGCACGTGCCTGAAGTACTGCCATGGTATTTAATCTGGATGCCCAGCCAGGTCAGCCTTTTCTGGGCATCACAGATTGTTCAGAGAAGAGTAGTAGATATCTAAGCAGTTCATCATTCATCTTTAGACTAATGAAGATGGCTAGTCTCTCTGAGTTAGGGTAAATAGAGTCTTCCTTAAACAGAACTGGGAAGAGCGGGGACTGTGCTCAGCACTAGTTTATAGAACTACTGAATTCATAACTAAGCACAGCACCTGATACATAGTGATCACTTCATAAAGATTTGTTGCCCTTCCCCTTTATTTTTCTGTTTGAGGACTGCTCTTAGGCTTTGCACTAGACTTCAGGTGAGAAGTCATCTTCATCTCCAAATATTCAAGGTTATAAAGACAACTTGGCTTAGCACCTGTAGCTCAGCAGATAGGGCTCCAGCCACATGCATCGTGGCTGGTGGATTCGAACCCAGCCCAGGCCTGCCAAACGATAATGACTACAACAAAAAAATAGCTGAGTGTTGTGGTGAGCACCTGTAGTCCCCACTACTTGGGAGGCTGAGGCAAGAGAACTGCTTAAATCCAAGATTTTGAGGTTCTTGTGAACTATGATGACATGACACTCTACCCCGGGTGACATAGTGAGACTCTGTCTCAAAAAAAAAAAAAAAAACTCAGCGCCTGTGGCTCAACGGGCTAAGGCGCCAGCCACGTACACCTGAGCTGGTGGGTTCGAATCCAGCCCAGCCTACCAAACAACGATGTTGGCTGCAACCAAAAAAATGGCCAGGTGTTGTGGCGGGCGCCTGTGGTTCCAGCTACTTGGGAGGCGGAGGCAAAAGACTCGCTTGAGCCCAGGAATTGGAGGTTGCTGTGAGGTGTGATGCCACAGTGCTCTATCCAGGGTGGCAGCTTGAGGCTCTGTCTCAAAAAAAAAAAAAAAAAAAAAGGGCGGCGCCTTTGGCTCAGCGAGTAGGGTGCCGGCCCCATATACCGAAGGTGGTGGGTTCAAACCCGGCCTCGGCCAAACTGCAAAACAGAAGAATAGCCGGGCATTGTGGTGGGCGCCTGTAGTCCCAGCTACTCGGGAGGCTGAGGCAAGAGAATCGCCTAAGCCCAGGAGTTGGAGGTTGCTGTGAGCTGTATGATACCACGGCACTCTACCAAGGGCGAGAAAGTGAGACTCTGTTTCTACAAAAAAAAAAAAAAAAAAAGACAACCTGAATTCCCTTTTTGTACTATGTGTGCCTAACATATTTCTTCTAATGCCTGGAATGTTCTCTCTCTCTGGGTGATTGGGATGAATACTAAAATTCAGAGCCACTGATCTAAAGAAAGGCAGCTGGCAGGTATAGTGTGAGAAACTCCTAAATGCTGCCTCTTCTCTGAAGGCCACCTCACTTTCTTCAAGCAGAGTTTGTTGCTTTCTCTTCATATCTCATAGAGTCCTTTATAAGGTATTTATTTATTATGGCAATTAATTCCATTTAAATTTTTCTCCTGTAACTATATTATCAATAAGCCTAGAAGTTAACAAAAACAAAAAAAGCCAAGAAGTATCTGAGGATAAATAATATACTTACTCATCTTAACATCTTCTTTCCTCCAGAAACTATTAAGACTTAGAGATAAGAAAACAGATCGGGGTGGGCAATCTGCAGCCTTCAGGCCACACTTCAGAACCTGGAAGGCCACAGATTCCCCACTTCTGCCCCAAATCATTCCATGATAAACGGTACTAAGATATGCACTGGCTTAATTTGATTGATGTTCCAGATTTAATTCTCAACAAGTACACTATGCACTGAGAGATCTGATTTTTATGTAGAGGAAAGTAGACTAAAAATATTTTACTACTAATAAAAGGAAGAATGTTAATTATATAAAATTTAGGGCAACAAGAGATAAAGAATATTTTTTAGTCATTTAAAGAAAAAGTGACCATATTTAAGCAATAGGAGGTTGAGTTTAAATGAGAGTTAAAAAAGTTTCCTTTTTGGCAGTAATATATTTTACTTTCAGCTTAGTCAATCCTAAGTGATGGAATGATTTCAAGGAAAAGAATAAGAGTGAATTTTTTTTACACATAATAGAGATTCTATAGATTTAGAACTGGTATACTGGGAGTTTTTGTTTTTTTTTATTAAATATACTGAGAGTTTTTATCTCTTTGCAGTAAGGATAATGAGAGGTTTACTAGGAATTTGAGGGCAAGTAGGTAGCTACCTTTATTTATTTATTTATTTATTTAGAGACAGAGCGTCACTCATTTGCCTTGGGGTTGAGTGCTATGGTGTCATAGCTCACAGCAACCTCAAACTCTTGGGCTCAAGCAATCCTCTTGTCTCAGTCCCCTGAGTAGTTGGGACTATAAGCACCTGCCACAATGCCTGTCTAGCTTTTCTATTTTTAGTAGAGATGGGGTTTCACTTTGCTCAGGCTGGTTTCAAACTCCTGAGCTAAAGTGATCCTCCCATCTTGGCCTCCCAGAGTGCTAGGATTACAGGTGTGAGCCATGTCACCTGGCCAGCTACCTTTCTTGAGATCAGTGGCTCTGAATTTTAGTATTCATCCCAATCACCTGGAGGGCTAGGCCCCTAGAATTTATACTTCAGCAGGTCTGTGATGAGGCCTGTGAACTTGCATTTCTAACAAGTACTCAGATGATGCTGAAGCTGCTTTGGAAACCACTATAATAGACCAGTAGTTCTCAAATTTAACTGCACAATGCAACTACCTGGCAACATTAAACATGCATGAGTCCTATCCCCAGAGATTGATGTAATCGGTATGTAGTATAACTTGGGCATGAGAATTTTTTAAAGTTCCCCCGGTGAGTCTAATATGCACCAAATTATAAGAATCATGCTCCAGATATTACCCCATTTAAGAAAATACCAGTATCTAAATTTAAACATTTACTTCTAAGCAGGTAGTGATGAATGCCCCTCTTCCCCTTCCCCAGTTCAGTGATTTCCCAGACTTGTCTGCACATATAGAAACATCCAGGGATCTTTTAAAATTTCCAAAGCACAGACCACACTTTAGACCAGTTAAATTACAACAGTAAATCAGTAGGTGTGGGACAGAGTTGTTAGTGCTTTTTGAAGCACTCTGATGATTCCGATATGCAGACAAGTTTGGGAACCGCTTCCTTGATTGCAAAATAAACCACAATGAGAGAAGATCCCTCTTTCAAGTTCCTCTCAGCAACGAAAGGGCCACTTTTAGCAGGAGATGTTATGCTTTCCTTTCCTTGTACCTTGGGCTGCTGGGGCAGCATGGCTTTTGATTATCATTAGGAACTAGGTGAGTTTGGTGAGTTTCAGCTGATTGACAGCACAATTCCTTAACATCACTCAACACTGGCTGCGCATCAGAGTAATCTGGGAAGGTTTTGGGAACTAAAGTTACTCAATCCTACCTCCGGAAATTCTGATACGAAGAATTTGGAAATTGGTTCGTATTGAGGCCTATGCACTGGAGTATTTTAAAAGCATCCCAGGCAATTGTAATGTATAATCAGGGTTGAGAATCAACTGTGTTTATTTGGCACCTGGCCTTGCTTTCCAAAAACACTAACCTTCCCGGCCCTCATAATTTCATCCTTTTTTTCAACTGCTTCCCACCTTTCCCCATATTACTCTCTTGATAATTCTAACCTCTTTCCTCCCTTGAAATCTCTGTTTTTTTCTTTTTTCCCCAAGCTCACATTAGAAACAGTACTTGATCAAGTAAATGGCACATGCAAAGTTCAAGCAGGTTCCAAGTGTTTAGTCTACCACTAAGAAGTAGTTTACATGTTAGTAAAGTCTACAAAATTGTTTATCAGTTATCAGTCATCTGATGTAGTGTGTGGTTCTGAAATTTGGAGTAGAGAGAACTTACTTCCATATGTCATTGACTTCAGTGGGTGCAAACTCTTTTGACTCCAGTTGAATCATAGCAAAACCACCAATGGCATACAGAGATCCAGCCAGGCTGACCAAACTGATGGAGCTTCTTTCTTGTGGAAATTCAGGCATTACCTCCCATCTAGGTATCATTGAAAATACAGTCAATGTAAAAACATATAAGAAATGCGAAGGTACAGAGTGGCCATAAAGTTCATGTGCAATTTAAAATAGTTGGCTATTTATGGACACCCTGTATTTACTGAACAACTATAGGAAATTATAATTTAAAAATTCAGGTAGGCACCCAAAAGTAGAAGATTAAGCTTACTACTAGAAAATATTGGCTCGGCGCCTGTGGCTTAACAGGCTAAGGTGCCAGCCATGTACACCTGAGCTGGTGGGTTCGAATCCAGCCCAGGCCTGCCAAACAACAATGACGGCTGCAACCAAAAAATGGCTGAGTGTGTGGCGAGCACCTGTAGTCCCAGCTACTTGGGAGGCAGAGGCAGGAGACTCACTTGAGCCCAGGAATTAGAGTTTGCTGTGAGCTATGATGCCACGACACTCTATCCAGGGCGACAGCTTGAGGCTTTGTCTCAAAAAAAAAAAAAAAGAAAGGCTCAGCGCCTGTGGCTCAGCGGGCTAAGGTGCCAGCCATGTACACCTGAGCTGGCAGTTCGAATCCAGCCTGGACCTGCCAAACAACAATGGTGTCTGCAACCAAAAAATGGCCGGGCATTGTGGCGGGCGCCTGTAGTCCCAACTACTTGGGAGGTAGAGGCAGGAGACTTGCTTGAGCCCAGGAATTGGAGGTTGCTGTGAGCTGTGATGCCACAGCACTCTATCCAGGGTGACAGCTTGAGGCTCTGTCTCAAAAAAAAAAAAGAAAAAGAAAAAGAAAATATTTTATAAATGCTTAATTTGAAAGATGTAACCATATTAGCCATAAATTCCTCAGTATGTTAATCTTAGGCTACTTCATCAATTAGCACCTTCTGTAGTCATTACCAAATACAAGGTGTCACAAGCAGTGAGGAGTTTTCTGGTACTTCTACATCCTAGACTTCAAATTGGCTACTGTGTTGGAGTTCATTAACTTTTTTTTTTTTTGGCAGGGGCTGGGTTTGAACCTGCCACCTTCAGCATATGGGGCCAGCCCCCTACTCCTTTGAGCCGCAGGTGCCGCCCTTCATTTACTTTTTAATTTTTGAGACAGAGTCTCACTTTTCACCTTCGGTAGAGTACCAGCATCATAGCTCACAGCAACCTCTAACTCTTGGGCTCAAGTGATTCTCTTGTCTCAACCTCCTGAGTAGCTGGGATTACAGGCACTTGTCACATGCCTGGCTATTTTTTTAGAGACAGGTCTCACTCTTCAGGCTGGTCTCAAACCTGTGAGCTCAGGCAATCCACCCACCTGGGCCTCCCAGAGTGCTAGGATTACAGGGGTGAGCCAACACATCCAGCCCTGGATTTTATTTAAATACTAACACAAATTTTTAAAAATCCTGTTCTACTTTTCTCAAGAACTACAAATCCTTTGCAATAAAAACACATGATAAGGCTCGGCACCTGTGGCTCAAGCGGCTAGGGCACCAGCCATGTACACCTGAGCTGGCAGGTTCAAATCCAGCCCGGACCTGCCAAACAACAATGACGGCTGCAACCACCCCCCCAAAAAATGGCCAGGCATTGTGGCAGGCGCCTGTAGTCCCAGCTACTTGGGAGGCGGAGGCAGGAGACTCACTTGAGCCCAGGAGTTGGAGGTTGCTGTGAGCTGTGATGCTACAGCACTCTACCCAGGGTGACAGCTTGAGGCTCTATCTCAAAAAAAAAAAAAAAAGGAAAAAAACCACACATGATAAGGATAGTTTTGAAACTAGGAATAGAAAATTTCTTTTTAATGATTTATACTTTATTTTTTTGTTTTTTTTTTTTTAGAGACAGAGTTTCACTTTATCACCCTCGGTAGAGTGCTGTGGTCACACAGCTCACAGCAACCTCTACCTCCTGGGCTTAGGCAATTCTCCTGCCTCAGCCTCCTGAGTAGCTGGGACCATAGGCGCCCGTCACAATGCCTGGCTATTTTTTGTTGCAGTTTGGCTGGGGCTGGGCTTGAACCCTCTACCCTCAGTATATGGGGAATGGTGCCCCACTCACTAAGCCACAGGCACCGCCCTATACTTTGCTTATTTTTATAAAGAATTTAAGGGAACTTTTTATTTATTTTTTATCAGTATAATTTTATGTCTTAAGTTGGGTTTTTACAGAATTTTTAGAACCTTTTGGTATATCTTAAATATTGCATACAACATTTAAAAATTATGAGTACCAATGATATATCTACAACATGTTTGAAAACAGCAAAAATGGGTGATGTTTTAAGAAAATAAGGGAACTTTTTAATGTTGACACTTATCTGAAATAGAACAACTAAAGGTAAAATCAATCAAATTAGTTGGAAGTATAAAGAATGCAGAATGAGGCTTGGCACCTGTGGCTCAGCGGGCTAAGGCGCCAGCCATGTAAACCTGAGCTGGAGGGTTCGAATCCAGCCTGGGCCCGCCAACCAACAATGACGGCTGCAACCCAAACAAAAATAGCCGGGCGTTGTGGCAGGCACCTGTAGTCCCAGCTACTTGGGAGTCAGAGGCAGGAGACTCGCTTGAGCCCAGGAATTGGAGGTTGCTGTGAGCTGTAATGCCACGACATTCTACCCAGGGCGACAGCTTGAGGCTCTATCTCAAAAAAAAAAAAAAAGAATGCAGAATGAATTAGTCATTTTGGCAGCTCTCCATTCTATTATTCTGGCATCAGGTTGTAATTTTTCTTTAAACATTATGTTTTTCTAATCATAAACATAATATATGTACTTTGTAGAAAATCTGGAAAGTATGAAAAATTGTAAAAGAAAACAAATATCCCCATACTCATACCTTACAGACATAATCATCAGCAACATTTTGGTATAATTCTGTCATCTTTGAAAAGAGCATGTATATACAAGCATCCATACATATGAATAAAACTAGGAAGATGGAATACTTACAATTTTGTGTGCTACTTCTTTAACTTATATCATGAGTTATATCATGAGACTATATTGCATAGTCTTCAAAAACATTGTTAATGATCATTTAAATCCTGTTTCACAAAAATTCCTTGTGATTTTTAGATGCTGAAGTCTGTTTTGTAATCAGTCATACATGGTTTCTAAAAGTGCTCTAATTTTTTTCATTGCTAAAGTAGGAGTATAAAAAGTACATACTTATCCAAATGGATGGGCTCAAAAATTGGTCTTTAAAAAGACAAATTTCATGTGAAGAATGTCTCTTGAATATCTTTTCACAGTAAGTAAAATGAAAATTTTAAGAAAATTATAAAGAACATTAAAGTAATTAAAATTTCTGACACATTCATACTTTACAAATATAAACCATTATCAAGTGAAGATCTGCTCTCTCATCTTTAAAGAAACTATATATTTCAGGCTCAGCACTGGTAGCACAGTGGTTATGGCGCCAGCCACATACACTGAGGGTGGTGAGTTTGAACTTGGCCCGAGCCAGCTAAACAACAATGACAACTGCAACACAAAATAGGCAGGTGTTATGGCAGGCACCTGTAGTCCCAGCTACTTGGGATGCTGAGGCAAGAGAATTGCTTAAGCCCAAGAGTTGAGGTTGGTGTGAGGTGTGACGCCATGGCACTCTACCAAAGGTGACATAGTGAGACTCTGTCTCAAAAAAAAAAGAAACTACATATTTCAAATCAAGCAACTCTATGGAGACATGTATATCCATCTACATGTATACATATAATTATTCAGAAGTAATACCTTTACATAGCTAAAATCACAAAGTTAATAATAAGGACAGACAGAACATGCCAACATGAACTTGAGAGTCACTGCAAACACCATAATGCATCAAAATGTTAGGGGAGTTTTATACCCAATAACAGCAGAAGAAGATGAAAATACTTCCTCTTTACTCTGTAGCTACCTTTCCCCTGCTCCCTGCATCCTAATTAGAAAGCTTAGTTTTTATCCAAAGTTAACAATTAAAATGTACAGTGGTTCACATACTGTGTTAAGATACAACAACTCACTTATTAGTTGTAAGGTCAAAAGCTTCAACTGAAGCTGAAAGACCGTCTTCAGTGACACCTCCTGCAATCACAATTTTGCCTTTATGGACTGCCACTCCAAACATGGAACGAGGGGTTTTCATTGGAGCCAGATCTTTCCAGTCTCCTTTTTTGGGGTTGAAGATAAATACCCTGTTTGTACATTTTCTGCAAACATAAAACAACAACAAATGTTCCTGTTAGAAGCTTCATTTTATTTATTTATTTATTTAATTGAATCATAACTGTGTACATTAGTTCAGAAGCTTCATTTTTTAAAAAGCACCTTCGCTAATTGGTTTTGCTTCTTACAAGAACTATGTAGTATAGCAGAGGATCAGAAACACACCAAAGAATTCTTTAATTTGGGCATATGTCGCTAAACAAAGAACAATTCCAAATGTGGGGACCAAAATTATTTTATAATAATTAGTAAAAGGTAGGGTATTTTTGCTTCTAGGCAACTACTTAGAAGGGCAAGCACAGTAGATCTTAGTCCTATAGAGTACTAAATTCAGTGGAAGAATTTTTTTACTCTATATGAGTAAAAAAAAAACCACCAAAAAAATCCCACCTTTTGTTATGCCTCAGTTAACAAAAATGTTATTATAATATGAATGTTCTAAAAGTGAATCAGTGGTCAACTTAATAACTAAGTGCATATGTGACTATTTTCAAGTTAGCTAATGTGATAGGTCATTTCATTTTACACTGCCACTAGTATGCTTATGCATTTTAAGAACTCTGGTACTATAGATTAGACAACTAATCATCTGAGCTGATGAGCAACAAGAGGTTTTATATGCTAATGCTCCCAGAAAAACCAAGACTCATCTGAATTGTTCTTCTTAGTGTGTTCCTTATGGTTCCTTAAAGTCATCCATAATTTAGTGATGGGAGTTCAGAATTCCAAATAAGAATTGATTAACTGGATATATGTAGTAATGCAAAAAAAACAGCACAGCTTTTTGTGAGAACAGTTTTTTCCTTAATCTTATAAAAGACCAGATATCTGGAGCAGAATCATTTCCTCTAATAACTAACTATGGATATCACTTGAAAACTTCTTCTTTTTTTTTTTTTTTGATACAGAGTCTCACTCTGTTGCCCTGGGTAGAGTGCTGTGGCATCATAGCTCACAGCAACCTCAGACTCCTGAGCTCATGTGATCCTCTTGCCTCATCCTCCCAAATAGCTGGGACTACAGGTACCCACTGCAACACCTGGCTAATTTTTCTATTTTTAGTAGAGATGGGGTCTCATTCTTGCTCAATCTGGTCTCATACTCCTGAGATCAAGGGATCCACCCACCTGGGCCTCCCAGAGTGCTAAGACTACAGGTGACAGCCACTGCCCTGGTCACTTGAAAACTTCTTGACAAGAGAATTATACAAAATCATGTTCTTCAGTTTATTACTGGAACTAGGGCAATTCAGCATTTACTTTGAGATAATGACTCATTTCAAAGTCCTTTGACATTTGTCAAGCAATGTTGTCTTGGTTAATTCTCAAGATTAATATATTCTTACTGACAAGAACTGTATGCTTCTGACTGACATATCAATTTCCTAGTTACTAATGCTACTTGAAGGAAACAATTTAAATCATTTGGCAAGGTTCCTGTGTTTCCAAACTCAGAATACTGTTTAGTAGAGATTTTCCATTCCACTTGCTCAGTAAAAATGCCCCAAATAAGATTTGGAAATGGTGGGCGGCGCCTGTGGCTCAAAGGAGTAGAGTGCTGGTCCCATATGCCAGAGGTGACAGGTTCAAACCCAGCCCTGGCCAAAAACTGCAAAAAAAAAAAAAAAAAAGATTTGGAAATGGTTAAGCTTATGACATACCTTCCTATAAATTTAATAGGAATACCTGGCATTAAGGAGACTATAATAATTTCATAATATATTATTTTTGAATATGGATAGATTATATAAAAACCATTACTTTTAAAAATAACATTTTCTGTGCTATATTTATTATTTTAATTGATTGAAAACCAAGAATAATTATTTTTTTAATGGCTCAGGATCTGTAGCTCAGTGGTTAGGGTGCTGGCCACATACACCAAGGCTGGAGGGTTTGAACTCAGCCCTGGCCTACCAAACAATGACAACTACAAAAACAACAAAAAATAGCTGGGTGTTGTGGTGGGCGCCTGAAGTCCCAGCTACTCGGGAGCCTGAGGCAAGAGAATCACTTAGCCCAAGAGTTTGAGGTTGCTATGAGCTGTGACGCCACAGCACTCTACTGAGGGTGACATAATGAGACTCTGTCCCCTAAAAATAATAGTAATTAGTATTCTTTTGGAGATGAGGTCTCACTCTCTGTCACTAAGGCTGAAGTGCAGTGGGAATACAATAGCTCACTGCTCCTTGAACTTCTGGGCTCAAGCAATCCTTCTGTCTTAACCTCCTGAGTAGCTGGCACTACAGGTACCAGCAATCACTCCTAGCTGATTTTTCTTTTCTTTTTTTTTTGAGACAGAGCCTCAAGCTGTCTGTGGCATCACAGCTCACAGCAACCTCCAATTCCTGGGCTCAAGCGAGTCTTCTGCCTCTACCTCCCAAGTAGCTGGGACTATAGGCGCCCGCCACAACACCTGGCCATTTTTTGGTTGCAGCCGTCATTGTTGTTTGGCGGGCCCGGGCTGGATTCGAACCCCCAGCTCAGGTGTACGTGGCTGGCGCCTTAGCCCGTTGAGGCACAGGCGCTGAGCCGATTTTTCTTATTTTTTGTACAAACAGGGTCTTGCTATTATGCACAGGCTAGTCTTGAATTCCTGCCTTAGCCTACCAAAGTGTTGGGATTACAGGCATGAGCTGTGACACCTGTCCAGAACCATTATCAACTACACAAGCGAGTTTTTTTACATCTAGCATGTTTGCATAGTTTCCTTTCCTTTCCTGCTTTGCCCTTAAAATTCTTAAATTTTGACTCCTTTTCCAGCATTGGACATCTCTGCATGTATTACCTAAACAGTGGGCAAAGGACAATAAGGCAGACTAGACAGAGTTTCCAGGGGCAGATTAGTTTTCACAATCTAAACTGAAGGTGCTCATTTTAATACACAGGCTACTATCCTGACTGACTCTGGGGCCTTCTGAGCTCACTTTTCCTCTCTCTGAGTTATAAGATGTCTTTCCTAATTACCATTTGCTTGAGAAGTGCCCAGAACTCAGGTAAGTTTATATATGAAGTTTTGATCTGGTTTCCTCTTAAGAGACTGGGTGCAAGTGGGAGCCTATTTTCCAATAGTTGTTAAATACTGTATTTTTGAGTATTACCTCTGTTGGGGAATAAATAAATGGTATGTTGCTGAAGAAATAACTGCTGCCTTTTCAGTCACCATATTTCTTAGTCAAGCTGACTTATCTAAATTCCCTCTTATGAATTTAAAGTTCAAATCTGCACAATACTTTTATACATTACTGTTTAAGAAGATATATTGTAAATACTACATTATGGAGTACTTTCAATGTTCATCTTCTTGTGGTGAAATGAATAAGAAGCCTTGTTGGTTTTATTATAATAAAACACACTTATAAATCAGCTAAGTAAAAGACTTGACTGTGCTCCTAGATGTTGCATTTCCACTTTAAGAAAGTTTATGATTGATGTGTTATGCTCCTTCCTAATTATATACTGGGCATCTACATATTTGCTTCAGTAACTTTTAAATTTTATAGTTTTCCTTTGAAAATCATTTATAATATCCTTCAACAACTTTTTGAAATTGCACTGTTAAATTTTACCTCCAAAATATGAGTAAGAACCAAGTCCCATTTCAGTATGTAAATTCAAATGAAAAGAGAAAGAAAATCTTCTAATAAGAAAAACCATTAAAAAAAAAAAAAAAAAAGAGAAACCCTTTGGGATAGATATAAATCCTAAGGAGAATTCCAAGTACTTACTTGTCATCTGTCTTGCCTCCCAGACAATATATCATCCCTTTATGTGAAATCACATTATGTCCATAGACTTTGATAGGAAGTTTTTTTACTTCATTCCATTTTGTAGCACTAAAATTAGATGATAGAATTTATGATTTCAGTGAGTTACAGGGTATGAAAATACAAACATGTTGTAGGCACTCATATATCTGAATGCTTAGAGAACAGGAATATTATGCCAACTTACACAGGATCATAGCATAATACCGAATCCAGCGAAGCCTCTGTTTGAAGGTCTTTGCCTGCAACTACGTAGATTTTGTCATCTACCTCTCCCAGACCGAAGAGACACCTGGCTGAAGGCAGAGGTGGAAGTCCAACCCACTCAGATGCTATGTTATCAAGCTGAAAAAATATAATATAATCAAGCTTTACATATAAGGAATTGTGGAGCTTGTTGGAAAAAAGTTACAAGTGTACCCCCCAAATGCTCTACTTTATCTGTTGTTTGGAATTCACTGAGATAGGCAAAGAACTTGAAAGCGAAATGAAACTACAACCCCAAAGTATCATATTTTAGCTTATGATTACCAAGAAGAATGAGAAAATGTAGTTAGCATACCAAAATAGACAAAAGTATCAAAATCTTCAGGACTTAAAGGAAAGAGTATAAAATAGAATCACCAGAGATTAGTTAGAACTGTGAAGTTTCTTGTCAAATTTTCTTCTACATTTCCCTGTTCACCTTTGAAATAAGGAATCCTGAATGATACTTCTAAGACAATGGGGAAAGAGAGTTGTCAGAGAAGACAGTATGTGAATGACCCCTGCATGCTATATTTAACATGTTCCCTAAACTGGCACCTGAGACAGCTGGGCCTGTCGCTCAGTTCACAGACATGCAGGAGGTTAGGCAGTATCTTTTCTTTCTTTAAAAAATTTTTAGGTTCTCTGTTTTGTATTTCTGATATAGGCAAGTGTTAAAGTGAATTCTCAAGTTATTTGTTGGGAGTCATTTGAAATACCCTTCTCTATTGTTTTTTTTTTTTCTCTTGTGGCCAGGGCTGGGTTTGAACCCACCACTTGTGGCATATGGGGCTGGTGCCCTACTCCTTTGAGCCACAGGTGCTGCTCCCTTCTCTGTTGTTTTGATTTATGTTAAGAAGTAGCTTTTCTTGTCGATGCTACTGCACCTCAGCAAGACTAAACTGGCCCTCCTCGTGCCCATGCTGTAGGGTAGGTAATCCTGCTCGGCTGGGATCTGTCTTAGCACATACTACTGGCAATTTTTAGATTTTCTACTCTGCATTTTAGGACATCAAGGCACAAAAAACTGTTTTCTGAGAGAGTGCATCTGCAGATTTGTTGTTCTCTTTGGGTCCACGTCTACACTGCAGAAAAAAAAATGAATGAGACGCAGATTCACTGGATCCCCAGGGTAGATGTGGATATATACGGCTGTGGTATAGGGAGGGCTGCCTGTGGAAGCCTGTCTAGTAATTGTATTTAAAGCACTAATTAAGACAGCTGACAGGGCGGCGCCTGTGGCTCAAAGGAGTGGGGCGCTGGCCCCATATGCCGGAGGTGGCGGCTTCAAACCCAGCCCCGGCCAAAAACTGCAACAACAAAAAAAGACAGATGACATAAGGGGTTTAATCCCACATGCACATTGTTAGCTTTGCATTCACTAATTTCAACGTCCAGATTTTGATCCTTTATGTTTTCATTTTTGAAAAACATTCTTTGATCAAGAAGTGGAAGTAATAATGAACATTTATGGAGTTTTGACTCATCATAGACCTTGAACTAAGTATTTTACACAGGTAATCTCATTTAATCCTCCAGAGTAGGCACTTTTATCATCCTCATTTTACAGCTGAGTAAACTGAGGCATAGAAAGAGTAGATAATTTGCCCAAACTCACTGAGCTTTTAGGTGGTATTCAAACCCAAGCTATCTAAATCCATAGTTTATTTTAAAGACTGGAACAGCAGCCATCACAATCCCAGACCTGAGGGCTTACTGTACAGCACTGTTTACTTTCCCATCTTACTCCTTTTGGGCACTTTCTTTTGCAGACAGTAGATTGCCCGCCAGGCTCTTTCATAGATGAGCTGTGCGCTATTTAACCTCTCTGGGTTCCAATTTCCTCACTGTTAAAATTAGGGTCTGGGGAAGCGCCTGTGGCTCAGTGAGTAGGGCACCGGCCCCATATACCAAGGGTGGTGGGTTCGAACACAGCCCTGGCCAAACTGCATCACAAAAAAAAAAAAAAAAAATAGCCGGGCGTTGTGGCAGGTGCCTGTAGTCCCAGCTACTTGGGAGGCTGAGGCAAGAGAGTCACCTAAGTCTGAGAGCTGGAGGTTGCTGTGAGCTGTGACTCCACAGCACTGTACCGAGGGCGATAGAGTAAGACTCTGTCTCTCCAAAAAAAAAAAATTAGGGTCTGGACTTAGACTACTTTAAGACCTATTCAAAAATTTGATGAATCTACCAATTCTATGGAGGGTCGAAAAAAAAAAACTTCTCTTACCAAGGTGAAAAAATTCTAACAATCTATTTATAGCATAAGGCGAAAATGACTCCAAAATTTAGACATTTTAAATACATGTGACCAAGCAGAAACGTGAACAGGCTTAAATTCTCATATGAATATTTCCTTATGAGTCAAAACTTTCTTTTACGGTCAGGTATTTTTATCCTGGCATTTTGTTCTACTGTTTGTGCCTTTTATAAGCAGCAAGGGATGGGAAATGACAGGGAGCTGACCTTCCAGCTTGGTGCAACTGTTTTTGTAGCTACGAAGCACAATTAGCAGATTTCTTAAACCAGAAATGAGGAGACATGTCAGTAAACAAAAGGGTAGTAATTGAACGAACGAGAATAAAGATTAAACTATAAACACTTGAAAATAAAGGGGCTGGTTTATTTATGTATTCAATAAATTAAATATGAATATGGGGGGAAATTCTAGGAGTTTGGGGGAATTTATTCTTTGGCTCTAATTTCTTTGAATTTGATTTTTAGGTACCTATCTGTCATCTACCTGTTTTGACATCTTTTTACTTCCTGGATACATTTATAGCTTTTCATTGATTTTACCCTTTCTGAATTCAAAACTAGGGCTTTGAAATTTTCTGGCCCATATTCAAATATGTATAACAGTCTTCACTAGAACTTTGAAGATTAAGAAACAATATGTATTATTACAACTACATTTCTCAAGATTAGAAAAAGTTGATTAAAGGTAGTTATTTTGTGAATGCAAAGTATGTCACACATTTTGAGAGGACATTGTGACTGCAATGTGACTTTCTTTTTTTTTTTTTTTATTGTTGGGGATTCATTGAGGGTACAAGAAACCATGTTACACTGGTTGCATTTGTCGGGAAAAGTCCCTCTTACAATCGTGTTTTGCCCCCAAAAGGTGTGGCACATACCAAGACCCCAAGACCCCACCCTCCTCACTCTTTCCCTCTCTCTGCTCTTCCTTTCCCCACCCCTCCCTCATTCTTCCTCTCTCTGCTCTCCCCTTCCTTCACCCCCACCGTGTCAATAATTGTCATTTTGACGCGATGTGACTTTCTAAGCTTGCTTATCTTTGGGCTTTCTAGCTCAAGTCCCCATGAACCCTGGGCTGTCATTAGCTCTGACCTAAACTCTTTAGAGTTAGTTGTAACCTGCTAAGTAAAGTAAAGGTAAGATGACTTCTTTATATACTGATAATGTGTAATGCA
>CAUYON010010395.1:0-11925 GCA_963573935.1 Arctocebus calabarensis | reverse complement strand
CCCAAGTAGCTGGAACTACAGGCACCTGCCACAACGCCTGTCTATTTTTAGAGATGAGGTCTCACTCAGATTCAGCCTGGTCTCAAACACATGAGCTCAGGCAATTCACCCACCTCAGCCTCCCAAGTGCTGGGATTATATGCATGAGCCATTGTGCCTACCTAGGGAAACCCCATTTAAGTTGCACAAGTAGCAAGGTGGAACTTCCCCTGGAGAAGGGCCCATGATGAGTAGAGCCACCAGAAGTGGTGCCTCTCTGGACCTCAGTGCCTCTACCCATGGAGGAGGAAGGCAGTCCATCCACCTTGTTTACAGAAAAGGTATGGGGACAATGAGAGGGCGATGGCCCAGGCTTTCCCCAACTTGCTGGTGTCTGAGCAGTTAACTGGTCCTAAGAAAAAAACAAGCATTAAAAGCCCAATATTCAAAACAGACATTAGTAGAATATCATCAACATTAGTGGAATATCCTTCGCTTAGCAAAAGAATTATAGAACTTTAAAGAGGCAACTCCTTTAGGGCATCTAAAACACAGTTTTATTTAGACAGCATCAACGTATTCACAAATTTTTTGTGAGACCTAACAAAGGTACAGACATTTGGCTATTAACTCTCTGTCTCTGATGTGGTTGAGTTCTCACCGTAAATGTGATTTAGGCAAGACCTTGCTGATGAAGAAAACAGGACTTGGAGAGATTCTAAGCAAACAGACATTCCCGCTGCCCCACACTGCCCGGCCCATTGCTGACAGCCACATTTCTCCACCAGCCAAAACCCCCATGCTCTCCCCTCACTGTCTACAGAAAGTAGAGTAGAGGTTGCCGGGGGCTGAGATGAGAGAGGAGGAGGAGTTATTGTTGAAGAGTTTCTGTTTGGGATGATGAAAAATTCTGGAAATGGATAGTGGCGATGGTTGCACAACACTGTGGATATACTCACTGCCACAGAACTATACACTTAAATATGGTTAAAAGGGTAAATTTTGTAATGCATATTTTATCACAATAAAAAAAAAGTGTGATCATACCCTTTGTCTATAAATATACAGGACAAGGACTTTCATATATTGCTACGGAAAAGATGAATTGATCGGCTTGTTTGGAAGGCCTTATTAAGATTTTAAAATACACACAAAAAATACCTGGTGTTGGAGAAAGGACACACATGTAGATCAATGGAACAGAATACAAAGTCCAGAAATAGATCCAAACAAGTATGGTTAATTGATTTTTGACAAAGGGGCAAAGGCATTTCAATGACAAAGGGTAATCCAGGGTGGGAACCCTGCATCCTCAGGGCCACATGTGGCCCTCCAGATCCCCAAGTGCAGCCCCATGACTGAAGAAAGACTTAACTGAATGCATCCCTTTATTAAAAGGATTTGTTCTGTAAAATTTGGATTCAGTCAAAAGGCTACACTTAAGGATCTAGCAAATGTTGCTAGAAAAAAAGGACATCCATATACAGAGAAATTAACCTCAACCCATATGGCTTGCCTTATTCAAATTCCAAAATTATAAGACATAGGGGAAAATGTACAAGAAATTCTTTGTGATTTTGGGTTAGTGATTTGGGGTTAGGCAAAGATTTCTTAGATACTATCCCCAAATCATGAGACCTTGTCTCTACTAAAAATAGAAAAATTAGCCAGGCATTGTGGTGGGCGCCTGTAGTTCTAGCTGCCTGAAAAGCTGAGACAGAAGGATTGCTTAAGCCCAGGAATGTGAGGTAGCTGTGAGCCAGGCTGATGCCATAGCATTCTAGCCTGGGCAACAGAGTGAGACTTTGTCTCAAGAAAACCCCAAAACAGGCTCTTTGCCCATAGCTGAGTGGTTAGTGTGCTGGCCACATGCACTGAGGCTAGTGGGTTCAAACCTGGACCAGACCTGCTAAACAACAACAACAAAAAATAGCCAGACGTTGTGGCAGGTGCCTGTAGTCCCAGCTACTGGGGAGGCTGAGGCAAGAGAATCACGTAAGCCCAAGAGTTTGAGGTTACTGCGAGCTGTGATGCTGTGGCACTCTATTGAGGGCGACATAGTGAGACTCTGTCTCAAACAAAACAAAACAAAACAAAAAACCCTTTCAAGAGAATGAAAAGATAGAAACTAGAAAACAGTATTTGCAAAGCTCATAAAGGCCTTGAATCAAGGTTATATAAAGAACTCTCAAAGTTCAATAATAAGAAAACAAACAGTTGAATTAAAAAAAAGGTAAAAGATTTGAACAAACTCTTAGCCAAAGAAACAGCATTTAGCAAGTAAGCAAGGGAAAAGAAGTTTGATGTTACTTGTCATTAGGGAAACGCAAAGTAAATCCACAATGAGATCCCACTGCTTATTAGGACGATCAAAATCAAAATAATACGAAGTGTCAGCAAGGCTGCAAAGCAAGTAGAACTCTCATTCGCTGCTGGTGGAGCAAACTCAGAATGGTAGAGCCATGGGACAGCTTAGCAACATTTTAGAAAATTAAACATACACTTACCATACCGCCCAGCAATGCTACTTCTAGAATTTAACCAAGAAAAATGAAAACATATGCCACGTAAATACCTTTACATGAATGTTTATCTCAGCTTTATTTATAATTGTCAAAACATGGAAATAGCCCACTGTCTCTCAACTGAGAGATGCAGTCATTCATTAACACACTCATAGAGTGATATACTACTGAATGACAAAATGAAATAAACTGCTGGTATTTGCAACAATAAGGATGCATCTTAGTAAGCTATTCTGTGATTCCATTTATGTGACAATATGGAAAAAGCAAAACTATAGAAACAGATCAGTAGTTGCATGGGTAGGAGAAGAAGAAGTTGACCACAAAAAAAAAAAAAAAAAAATCAGGGGCCAGGCTCTGGGGCTGATGCCTGTAATCCTAGGACCACTTGAGGTCAGTAATTGGAGACTGACCTGAGCAAGAGTAAGTCCCTATCTCTACAAAAAATAGATCACCCAGGTCAGGTGAGGTGGCTCACACTTATAATCCTAGCACCCTGGGAGGCCAAGGTGGGTGGATTGCTGGAACTCAGGAGTTGGAGACCAGCCTGAGCAAGAGCGATACCCCGAGATCCTGTCTCTAAAAGTAGGCATTGTGGCGGGTGCCTGTAGCCCCAGCTACTAGAGAGGCTGAGGCAAGAGAATCGCTTGAGCCCAGGAGTCTGAGGTTGCTGAGTTACGACGCCATGGCACTCTACCGCGGGTGACAAAAAAAAAAAAAAAGCATTGTATTTATGCCAGTTAATGTGGAGAGATTTTATATGATATTTGTAAACAAGAATAACATGATACAGGATGTATACAGAGAATGCTGTTATTTTTTTTAAATAAACAAGCACATGTTAACCCGGAGGGGAGTTTCTGTGATCGTGTGCACACACACACAAAGCTGTGAAGGGACAGTCCCAGTCTGCTGCCACTGATAACTTGAGTGGGGGAGTTAAGATGCAGAGATGAGGAAAGTTGAGGTGAATTAGAAAAAAGGGGAGGAAGAAAAGAGGAAGGGAAGGAGGACTCAAAGGAAGGAGGAGCACCTGGGACTAGCTGCGACCACAGCCCTTGGCTTTGCTGGCTTTTCTCTCCTTGCAGCTGAAACTTCTTATCAACGTCTCAGAGAAATTAACCTCACCGGGAAAGGAAGAAAGGGAATTTCTAAACTCGCTCCGAAGGACCCACTTCCTCCCTACAGAACAAGGGGCTGAGACCTGCATTGCTCAGTTTCGCTTTCCCCAGGTCCCAGACAAAGTTTGTCCCTTGGGTGTGGGCTACTTTCCCCAGCTCCAGGACAAGGTGAGCATTGTGGGGCTGTGAGAGAGGACTCGGGCAGCAAGGGCTCATGGAAGAGAAGCAAGCTGAGTACAGCTGATGTCCTTTTAGGGACAGGGAGCTTTGAGGGCTGTCAAGGCAAAAGATGAGTTTCTGAGAGACTGGAGCAGAGCCAGAGTCATTCTCCCACGAACTCTGGATGCAGAAGAATCAGCCAACAAGCCCAGACACTCCCTGACTGCAGGCTTAGCTCTGCTCAAATTGCTCAGAAGGAGATGTGGGAAATAATGTTTATTTATTTATTGCCTGGCGAGTGCCAGGAAACGGACCTCGCAGAATTTACGATTTCATTAGAGAGACAAGAGTATTGCATTTAAAGAACACTCAGAGAGTGTTTATATAATGAATGAAACTCAGAAAAGAGAGCTCAGGCAAAATAAATTTTGAGATCTTTTTCTCCTTGCCTCACTCAGCTCCCGTGGGTGGTGGCCTCCAGCTTCCATGCCTGGGAGAATTTTGCTGAGGGGCTTCCCAGCTTTCCAAAGTGCAAATTCAATTACGGTGAATAGGTTTGAGAGGTATATTCTGAAAATAAAATCAGGGATTGAGGAGAGTCCCCAGATCCATAGGAATTTGTGTCCCTCTCCCTGAACACACGTCCAACAGAGAAGCCCTCAAAGGGATGGCTGTATGGCACACCAGGGCACTGGGCTCACCGTAGACGCCCATGACCCCAAGGTGCCAGCAAGATGCAGACCTGTCAGCCTCCAGAGACCACACCTATGGGGCAGCCCCTCTCCACAGGTGACCAGTACGGCCCAGAGACACATGGCAAGTGGGACCTGGAGCTTTTACCCAACCCAGTGGGAGATGGGAGAGTGGCCAAAGAAAGATGGGCTGAATTTCCATACAGCCCAGTAGGATGGGGATGCAACACCAACAATGAGCTGTCACACAGGCAGGAAAGAGCTGCACTGTTGCTTGGGTACCTGAGTGGAGGAACTGAGTCTGCATACCGTCAGACCCAGAGGCCTACAGGTAGACATCATGGGTGAGATAGGGTTCAATCTGGTCTTGGGAACAATAGGTAGGGCTGGGGACAAGGCAGGGACTAGAGAAAAGAATCGGCAAACATATGACCTCCCAGGGAAGCAAGGAGCAGATGACGGGGACAGTGAAGAAACCGGCTTGGCTAGAACACAGGAGAGAAACCCCCTTTCAAGATCTGATCCCTTAGTTATTGACACTGAGGCAGCACTGCAAGCGAAATGATTGATGAAAAAGGGAAGACTGAGGCTCGCTCAGGCACTCAGTGACAACCCATCTTTATTCACCTTATTATATATCCAAACTCATCAGATAAAATAAATCAAGAATAAAGAACAAATGTATTAGTTGAGACTGCCATAAAAAACTCCTCTTCAGCATAAATGTTACAAGGCTACAAAGCACGCACACATCATTTCTAAGTCTGGAGCATCTAACCTGAAGATAAATCTCAAGGACATTAGGCTGTCTGTCCTGCTTGCCCATTCCCCTCAAAGTTTCAAAGAAACTTATTGTGTAACTTGAAATTAGGGAACAGAGTACAACAGCCCACTGCCCTAGGCAGGTGCTCAGCCCTTGGACTTGGCATAGAGACCCTCTGTTGCATTCCTTTCTCAAGGCGTGACCTAACTGCTCACTTAGATAAGCAAGGCCTTTCAGTAAGCAAGGAGAATTAACCCCTTAGTCTCACATCTAGCCCGAGAGTGGAATTTTCCCTTCACAGGGTCTCATACCTCAAGGAGCACATTTGAGACTGAGTCACCGTCCCGGGGTACAGGGAACTATGCCCCTTCAGAGATCTCTCCTTAAAATGGGTCTGTCGCGGAGCCCTTGTGTAGACAAGACCAGGCTGCCTGGTGAGTGTAGAGGGGAGTGCTCTGCGTGGCCTGTGCCTTCCAGAGAGGATACCTCTGCCTGGACACGAGCACACCCGAGGCAGAGGCTGCACCAGTGCCACCTGTTCAACCCAGTCTGCACACCACATGAGCACAGGGGACACAGAGGGAAGCAATACTAAGTGCCATTGTGGAGAAATGCAGAGAAACCACTCCCAGTTGAGGAAGGTCTCCCAGAGCTGGCTAGAAAAGCTGGTGGTGGACGTGGTAGGTATCAAGAGAAGAAGCTGGTGCTCCAGACCTGTGGTCTGGGTAGCACATGGGCCCAAAGGCCTGCGGAACATTCCAGGTGAATTGGGGACAGAGAGAGGGCTAATCTGAGAGAAGATCTGAGGGAACAGTGAAGGTCAAGCCTGGGCAGGACAGCTGGCAGCAGAAGACTGAAGTCTTTAGGCTATGGGCCTCTGGAGCTGCGAGGGACTTCTGATCCGCCCTGTCCCTAAATGCACCTCACAAAAGCTCCTGCCACTTCCAAGGAGAGTGGCAGGTGGGGCTGGGTTTTCCACGTGGAGAATGTGTCCTAGCGAAGGTCATTTGCAACCCAGTTATCTAGCAGCCACCCCTGAATAGCTCTCTCCCTGAGCTCCTGCCTGCTGTAGATACCACCTAGGGCCTAAGGACCCAAGGCGTGGAGGGGCCCATGTGTCCTGTCGAGTAGCTAATTTCAGCCATTCTTTGTTCTTCCCAGTTACATGAGAAAATAGAGGACCTCCTGTTACAGCAATTTCTGCTTCCCATTGCCACCCAAGTAGGGGAGGGGGGAGTGAGCTGCTGAGGCCCACAGCCAAATCTAAGTGCGATCCCTGAGCCCCAGGACTGCTCAGATGGGATTAGTGGAAAGGGGTGACCACTCAAGAAGAACAGGAAAACAGCTAATCCCGCGATTTCCCTGCTAACAGCTAAAGATCAGTCATGAGCTTTCTCTCCCTGCTCTGTCCCTCTCTAGCTGACCAGCACTGGTGGGGTGGGGGTCCATTTTTTTTGCAATGCTGAAAAACAGCCTAAGGGACAGAAAGGAGCAGAGTCACATCTTCCATGATAATTCCAATAGTCCCACCTCTGAAGAAAGCCAGAGACTCCAGCTCTTGGGCTTTGACAT
This sequence comes from Arctocebus calabarensis, assembly GCA_963573935.1. Taxonomy (NCBI): domain Eukaryota; kingdom Metazoa; phylum Chordata; class Mammalia; order Primates; family Lorisidae; genus Arctocebus; species Arctocebus calabarensis. The sequence continues at coordinate 5,114 of CAUYON010010395.1, read as the reverse complement.
CCTGCTGCAGTTTTTGTCATCAACTGACCACAATTTTTTCTTTCTCTTTGTCCCCGTCCCTCTTAAATTCAGCAGCTACTTGGCCTGGCTGCTAGCACCTCAGTTTCTCTTTGGGATGCACACAACCTCCCTGCTCTCTTCCGTGCCCCCCCCCATTTCACTTTCTCTCTCATGTAAAGTACAATAAACCTTTTACTTTTACGTATCTTAATCTCTGTGTGAGAAACTTTTCTCAGCCCACTCGGTGGGCACCTGCTGAGTTTTCCACCCTGACAAAGTTGATCACCAACATCGCTGCAGGATGCACAGAGTGTGCCTTCGGGAGCCTCGGGGGCGTGTGTGTGTGTACCCCAAAGGCATGAGGGCTGGTACCCCACATCCCACCAGCCTTTCTGGGCAGCTCTGGGAGAACGTCCTCAACTGGAAGTGGCTTCTCTGCATTTCTCCATGATGGCACTTTGTCTCGTTTCCCTCTGTGTCCCCAGCACTCGTGTGGTGTGAAGACTGGGTTGGTTAAGCACACACAGACGATCTCCAAGGGCTCCTAGGCACAGGGTGTTGGGAAACTCAGTCCTCATGTCCCAGCCCAACAGCAGCCAAAGGATTGCAACAGGCCTTGCCTTTGGGGGTGATCGCAAGGCAATCCCCCTGTGAGCAGGTCATCGTCCCCATGACCCCTGATGTCATAAGCAAATTGCACCATATGCTCCCTCTTCTCACACAAAGTCCCGTACAGCTGAAGTCAAACACTGAAAGCAGCCTAGACTTCAAGCTGTGCAGCCATCTTTTCTCCAACACCTAGGTACCCAGTAAAGGTGTGTTGATACAATAAATAGTAAAGGGTCACAAAAGACCAACCCAAGGGTGCTTTGTAACATGTAAGAAGGAGGACCCCCCCCCAACCCCTTTACCTTGCGATGGTGAGGGTGGTAGAGGGGGAGGCATCAACACAATGGGATGAAAGTTGTGGATTTGGATGTCCGAATTTCTAGGCCATAGTGACCAGGCATCAACAGAAACCAAAGCACCCAGTGAAGTCAAAGCTTGAAGCTGACCACCAGGAGGAGTGAGCCTGGGAGAGGAGCTCACGTCAAGCTGAATCAACGTGCCTGAAATAAATTGGTTGATCATTTCTGTGGCATCCACCCTCAAACCCCCTTCTACCCTGATTCCTGCCTCCTTCCCGGGGCCATCCCACATCACTGGCACCTCTCCAAAGTTCCCTCTGGCGCATTTCGCTGCCAATTCCTTAGCACTTCCTTCCAGCCGCAGGTAAGGAAAACCTACAATCATCACCAGCTAGACCCCACCACTTCCCACACTGCATGCATCAGGACCCTCCCACAGGGTAGAAAGGTAAAAGCAATAAGAAGAGATTTTGCTCTTTTTGTTTTTGTTTTTGTCTTTATTTTCCCCAAGCAAACAGGCAGCCAGATGGAGCCAAAATAGAAGCATATTGAACATGTCACACCAGGCACCAGAGCAGACGTGGGCTGCAGCCCTGCCAGGGCACCCACCACTTGAAATCCTTACATGCAAATTTCTCCTAGGGCAGCCCTGGCCTCTTCTGCAGGATGGCAGCCACTCTGGAAGGAAGGATGAGATTTAAATTGGTAATAAAGCACTGTACCAAATTGGACTTTGACCTTGTTCAGAATTGCACTGGCCCATGTGCCTGACCCACCGCCTCTGCTTCTGCCCAATTGTTCCCCTGAGTAGCTGCCTGCTATCTCAAGCCATCAGGCAGGCTGTCACCAGCTGCTGCCTCCCTGGCTGCCTTCCACCTGGCTGCTTCAGAAAGCCTTGGGAATCAAACAGCTTTGCCTTTCCAGCTTCTCTTGCTACCTCTGGGTCAGGAGCAAGACAAGAGTGGTTTGGACACAGCCTGGGCCCTGGTGGGGCCTGCTGGTAAGGCATGGGAAGAGGCCAGTGAACTGCAGCTTGTTACTCTTAGAGTAGTCTTGGTTACCAGAGCAATTCCCAGACCAGGCCCAGAATGGCCATCCCCTCCCCCATCCCCCACCCCAGCCTTCTTGTCCAGGGCAGCTGCAAAAGCTGACATTTCCTTTTTCCCAGCTCCTTCCACTGCCCAGAGTGCCCTGTACTTGCTGTGGGACACCAGAGTTTGTTCGCTTCTTCAGGGTGTGAATTTTGAGTGCGAGCATATGTGTGTGTGTGTGTGTGTGTGTGTGAGAGAGAGAGAGAGAGAGAGAGAGAGAGACAAGTTCCCCCGGGATTCTAAAGCTGTGTTTCTCTACCCTGAGTTTGGAATTGCTGGATTCAAGTGTGGTTTCAGGCAATATGGTGGTGCTCTTGCTCAAGGCCACAGGCAGCCCTCTAAGGATTCTGGGCCCAGAATACAGACTGAGCAAACCATATCTCCTTCCAGAGAAGCACACCCTGAACTTGCTGCTGGTGTGCAGTTGATCACCTTTGCCTAGATTAATTGACTACTTTGTTCATTGTTACAAAATCAGATACTACAAGTATTTGACAATGGAAATCTGAATGCTATTCTTCTTCCTGTTTAGTATGTTTGCCCAACAGTCTCACCTGCCAGAGGTGACATGCAAACCTCCACCCACTGGATCATTCAAGATAAGCCTGGAGGTATTCTTTAGAGCTTCTGTTTGCCTAAATTATTCTACCTTCCCCTGCAAAGTGATTTAGAAAGTAAGGCTTAGCCCAGTACTCCTGGGCACAACAGCTGGGCAGAATGGGACAGTGCCTTTGTTTCTTTTGGTGTATTTTTTCTACCTAAACTGAGACAGAGTATAGCATCTGTATGGGCTGTGCTGAGCCCTTGCAATTTACCACTGATGTCTTGCCCAGGAAGTACCTAGGTCTGAATTACACACTGCAGGGCTTTTAAAGAGGAGAAGAAATAATTCCTGAAATGAATGAGTTCACACATTCTGGCCAGGGAGGCCGTCCATACAGAGGATGCAGCTGTGGAACTGATAACTGATGGAAATCGGCAAAAGAGGTTGTGAAATTGGAGAATATGGAAGCAACGTCTAGGGCCATCCTAAGGTGGGGGTAGGATAGGGATCTCCAAAGGGCTAAATTCAAGTGGAAAAATGGACCACGAGTAATATCTGCCCCACAGAGTAAGGAAGATTACTTGTCTGAAACTTGGCACTGAGTTAAGATACCATCTTCCCTGAGGATGAGTTGAGAAGGGAGGAGAGGAACAAGAAGGAAACCAGAAAACTGACAGCTATTGAGAGCCTTTTTTGTGGCATCTATTGTATGACAGGCACTCACATCACACCATCACAGTTCATCTCACAGATCACCCTCATTTTTACAGAAAAAGAAACTGAGACAAGCAAGCTGAGACTATGGCCTGAGATAGCAGATCCCATTGCTCAGATCCTGACTGCTGTCATCTCCCAATGCCCAGGACTAGGATTCCATGAGCTCCTAGAACTAGGCCTTCTTCCCATGCACTCCAGGCATGTTTTATACTCGATAAGAGGATCCCCATAGATCAGCCTGCAGGGCTGGAAATAGACAACACTCAGGCAACAAGGATAAAATTCACAGAAGAGCAAGATGATCGGCCCCTGATCATCTTATTTGTCAACGTGCCTGGGCCATAGTTCCCAGATATTTGTTCAAACATTATTCTAGATGTTCCTCTGATCATTTTTTTAAGATAAGATTAACATTTAAATCTGTACACTTTAACTAGATGACCCTCCATAATGAGGGTGGAACCATCCAATCAGTTTAAATCCTTCATAAAAAATAAAGAAAAAAAAGGACGGCTCCCGTGGCTCAGTGAGTAGGCGCTGGCCCCATATACCAAGGGTGGCAGGTTCAAACCCTGCCCCAGCAAAACAGCAACAAAAAAGACAAAAAAAAATGACCTCCTGGGGGAAGAGAGACTTCTGCCTTCAGATTCCATCTGCAGCCCTCCCCTGGGTCTCCAGCCTGCTGGCCCACCCTGCAGCTTTTGGACTTGCTACAGCCATGTGAGCCACTTCCTTAAAATAAATCTATGTGTATACTCATCCTACAGGTTCTGTTCTCCAGAGAACTCTAACTAGCACACAGCTGAGGAGGCAGGGACAGCCATGTGTACCCTGGACCCACACCAGCAGGGAGACTGTTTGCCCCTGCACAGGACAGATGGTCACCATAAGGAAACCTACACTCACCTGTCCAGCAGCTTCTGACTGTTGGGAACACAGATGCCCTGAGGCTGAGTCCTCGTCCTTCACTAGCTTTCTCACCACACTTGCACCCCCTTATCTACGGTTTCAGGTACCTGTGGTCAACTGCAGTCTGAAAATATTAAGTGGAAAATCACAGAAATAAACAGTTCCAAAGTTTTCAATGTCACACTGTTCTGAGTAGCATGATGAAATCTCACACTGTCCTGCTCCATCCCTCCTGGGATGTGAATATCCCTCTGTCCAGCAGTCACTACTGACCATTAGCCACTTAGTAGCCAGCTCAGATTGTGTCAGCAGCAGTCAGATCTTACCAGATCATTGTTTCCATATCACAGATCAGTGCTATGTTAAGGTAACCTTGATTTTACCGAGCAATGTCCCCAAAGCACAAGAGTAGTGATACTGGCATATCATTTTAGTTTTTCTATTTTATGAGGATTCTTTTTTTTTTAGAGACAGAGTCTCACTCTATGGCACTAGGTAGAGTGCTGTGGCATCACAGCTCACAGCAACCACCAGCTATTTGGCTTAGGCAATGCTCTTGCCTCAGCCTCCTGAGTAGCTGGGACTACAGGCACCCGGCTATTTTTTCGTTTTGCAGTTAGGCCAGGGCTGGGTTTGAACCCGCCACTCTCGGTATGTAGGACCAGTGCCCTACTTGCTGAGCCATAGGCACTGCCTGAGGATTCCTTTTTTTTTTTTTTTTTTTTTTTGTTTGGGCTGGGTTTGGAACAGGCACCACCAAAATATTGGGCCGCCCCGGTGGCTCAACGGTGTTGGGGGCCGGCCCCATATTTGGGCGGTGGGGGGTTCCAACCCCCCCCCAACAAAAAAAAAAAAAAAAAAAAAAAAAGGAATCCTCAGGCAGTGCCTATGGCTCAGCAAGTAGGGCACTGGTCCTACATACCGAGAGTGGCGGGTTCAAACCCA
>CAUYON010010394.1:0-20645 GCA_963573935.1 Arctocebus calabarensis | reverse complement strand
GCATTTTAATAAGCAACTCAGGCTTGGCGCCTATGGCTCAATGGGCTAAGGCGCCAGATAAGTACACCTGAGCTGGCAGGTTCAAATCCAGCCCGGGCCCGCCAAACAACAATGACAGTTGCAACCAAAAAATGGCCGGGCGTTGTGGCAGGCTCCTGTAGTCCCAGCTATTTGGGAGGTAGAGGCAGGAGACTAGCTTGAGTCCAGGAATTGGAGGTTGCTGTGAGCTGTGATGCCACAGCACTCTATCCGGGGTGACAGCTTGAGGCTCTGTCTCAAAAAAAAAAAAGCAACTCATATGATGTATATACTCTTAAAATTTGACCCTACCATTCTAGGGTCTACAGATAGACTTCCAACAGACTGAAATTACAAAATTGCAAAAACTTTTGCCTAAGTATATTTTTATAGGAAAAGAATCTATAGCTTTTATCATATTTGCAAAGGGGTCTGCAGCTCCAAAATAATTAAAACTGTCCAATGGCAACCAAGAATGAGGTGGCTCTTCATTCTTACAGTGAGCTATGATTGGGCTATTGCATTCCAGCTTGGGCAAAGAGTGAAACCCTGTCTTGTAATTAAGTTAATCAATCAATTAATTAAATGGTCTATCTCCCTGACAATGTTGATGAAAGCACTTAAACCCATCAAGACTGTGGATTCAGGCTCGGCACCTGTTAGCTAGGGTGCTAGCCACATATACCAGATATGCTGGCGGGTTCGAACCCAGCCTTGGGCTGCCAAACAACAATGTCAACTATAACCAAAAAATAGCTAGGCATTGTGGTGGGCGCCTGTAGTCCCAGCTACTTGGGAGGCTGAGGCAAGAGAATCGCTTAAGCCAAACAGTTTGAGGTTGCTGTGAGCTGTGTTATGGTACTCTACTGAGGATGACATAGTAAGACCCACAAAAAAAATAAAAAATAAAGACTGTGGATTCAGAAAGCCCCAGAGAACATCAGGTTCATCTATACTGAGAAAATACACCTTTGAACCAACTGAAAACTAAATAATTTGAGAGCTATCTTGGACTTATCATTTTCCTCTTAAAAATTAAGTACAGAAATGATTTCTTCTTCCTCTTTATCATTCCCTTCCCCCACCTCCCAAAAGGTCTGGTTATTTTCACTTAAAAAAAAGTGTCACTATATATACAGTTTGGCAAAGCCCATCTCCCAAAATCATTTGTGCATGTAGGAGCATGAAATAAAATAACCAGGGGAGAAATGGATCTAAACCAGAAATACTCAAAGATTCTAAGATTTCGAGCTATGAGGAAATGGTAAATCATTATCTACTTAGAAGAAAATGATGTTTTAATTTGTCCTAAATGATCCAAATAACAGTAAATGTATTTATGTGTAACTTTCTTCCCTTTTATACTTACCATATAAAAATATTTTACTCTTTAAAATAGCTCACTGTGTGGGTTGTACTTGAGAACTGCGGAGGGAAAAGTTCTGAATTTTAGGGGAATAGTTTTCAAAAATATTCTTCCTTAAGGCCAGGCACAGTGGCTCATGTCTATAATCCCAGTATTCTGGGAGGCCAAGGCGGGTGGATTGTGTGAGCTCAGGGAGTTTGAGACCAGCCTGAGCCAGAGCAAGAGTCCCCATCTCTAAAAATAGCCAGGCATTGGGGCAGGCACCTGTAGTCCCAGATACTTGGGGGGCTGAGGCAAGAGAATCACTTGGAGCCCAAGAGTTGGAGGATGCTGTGAGCTGTGACGCCAAGGCACTCTACCGAGGGTGACAAAGTGAGACTCTGTCTTAAAAAAAAGGAAATATTTCTCCTTGGTCTTCCAGGCAGTGTGACATAATGTTCCTAAGACTGGCAAAAAAGCACTTATATGGAAAGTCTGCCATAGCATTTGATTGGAGGCACAATATTCTTATACCTGGACTAACTGCCTCCAACTAAAAATAGGATGAAGCTTAAACACCAATCTGTTAAAAGAAAATGTATTATTTTTGGTAAATAGTACACTCCTAAGATAATACAGTCATGTGCAGCATAACAAAGTTTTGGTCCAACAATGGACTTCATATATGATGGTGGTCCCCTGAGATTACAATGGAGTTGAAAAATTCCTATTGCCTAATGATGCTTTCCATCTTAATATCATGGCACAATGCATTACTCACATGTTTGTGATGATGTAAATAAGCCTATAGCACAGCCAGGCATGTAAAAGTGGAACATATACAACTATGCACAGTGCATAGTCACTTGGTAATGATATTAAACAACTACGTTAATGGTGCCTGTATTTACTGTCTTGAGAAAGACATTCCAAATAACAGAAGAAAGTACAGTAAATACAGGCACCGTTAACTAAAGTTAACTAACACAGCCTTAGCCAAGTTTGTAAGGAAGTATTCCAGAAAAAGACATTGTCATCACAGGAGGTAACAGCTCTATATGGGTTATTGCCCCTGAAGACTTTTCTTTCTTCTTTTTTTTAAGATAAGCATGAAACAAAATTTATTGAGAAAGAAAAAGATAGGCTTACAGAGTAAGAAAGCTTATAACGCAGGATATACTCGCCATTGCCAGGGTAAGTAGGCAAAAAGGCCTTTGAAGACCGTTTGGTAAGACAAGATCCTAACCTCCTAAACCTATTTGGGCCCAGGCTAGTGTGTGTGTTTGTCTCAGTTTTCAACAGAAAACTTTAAAAGGTAAAACATAAGTGAAAAAAAAATTTAAATAGAAAAAAGCTTATAAAGAAAATATCCCCAGAAAGGAAAAAAAACTTTGTATAGATGTACTATGTGTTTGAGTTTTAATAAGCTAAGAGTTATTACAAAAGAGTTGAAAAGTTTATAGAGTAAAAAGTTCCAGTAAGTTAAGGTTAATTTATTGTTGAAGAAAAATTTTTTATAAACTAAATGTAGCGTGTTTATATATAAAATCTAAAGTAGGGCGGCGCCTGTGGTTCAGTGGGTAGGGCGCCAGCCCCATATTACAAGTATGGCAGGTTCAAACCCAGCCCCGGCCAAACTGCAACAACAACAAAATAGCTGGGCATTGTGGCAGGCGCCTGTAGTCCCAGCTACTCAGAAGGCTGCTGTGAGCTGTGTGATGCCACGGCACTCTACCAAGGGCGATAAAGTGAAACTTTTTTTTTGTCTCTACAAAAAAACAAACAAATAAAAAAAAACCCTACAGCAATACACAGTGATGTTCTAGGCCTTCATCTGCTCATCACTCACTCACTGACTCATCCAGAGCAATTACCAGTCCTGCAAGCTCCATTTGTTGTAAGTGCCCTATACAGGTGTATTTTTAATCTGTATTTTTACTATACCTTTTTAATGCTTAGATATGTTTACACACAAAAATACTTAGCATGGTGTTCCAACTGCCCACAGTATTCATAACAGTAACATGTTGTGCATGTTTGTAGCCCTGGAACAACTGCTCATACCAGATAGCCAGTGCATAACAGCTATTCCATCTTGGTTTGTATAAATATACCCTATGAAGTTAGCACAACAACAAAATCACCTAGTGATGCATTTCTCAGAACATCCTTCTGTTAAGTGGCATATGATTATATACACAAAACTAGAGAAAATTCTCACTAGAACCTAAAATAAAACTAGAAGCATTTATTATTAATTACTTCACAAAGATTCAAGGAAGACACATGCCATTATTAAACATTTAATCTGTGGCTTCTTGAGACTGTGAATTTCCTTTCTTTTTTTTTTGAGACAGAGTTTCACTTTGTCACTCTGGGTAGAGTACTGTGGCGTCACAGCTCACAGCAACCTCAAACTCTTGGGCTCACGTGATTCTCTTGAGTCAGCATCCCAAGTAGCTGAGAATACAGGCATCTGCCACAACATCCACCGGTTTTTTGTTGCAACTGTCATTGTTGGTTAGCTGGCCCAGGTTCAAACCCGACAACTTTGGTGTATGTGGCTGGCACCCTAGCTGCTGAGCTATTAGCACCAAGCCTGAATTTCCATTTTTTTTTTTTGAGACAGAGCCTCAAGCTGTCACCCTGGATAGAGTGCTGTACCATCACAGCTCACAGCAACCTCCAATTCCTGGGCTCATGCGAGTCTCTTGCCTCCGCCTTCCAAGTAGCTGGAACTACAGGCACCTGCCACAACGCCTGGCCATTTTTTGGTTGCAGCCGTCATTGTTGTTGGCGGCCCAGGTTGGATTTGAACCCTCCAGCTCAGGTGTACGTGGCTGGCGCCTTAGCCCGTTGAGCCACAGGCGCCGAGCCCTGAATTTCCATTTTGTATTATGTTAGACTTTACAGGTTATATGACAGGTTGTGCTGGTTTGGCTAACAATCTTGACTGCAAATGCCACTTCATCTATTTCGGTGTTTCTCAACCTTCCTAATGCTGCAATGTATTTTCATTGTTACAAAGGGGTCAGACCCACAGGTTGAGAACCACTGATCTATTTGAAGACCTCTGACTAGCCTATCAAATCCTAATGTTTGACATCATTAAGATATCTTTTTCAGGCTCGGTGCCTATAGCTCAGCGTTTACAGTGCCAGCCATATACACTGGAGCTGGTGGGTCTGAATCCAGTCCAGGCCTGACAAACAACAATGACAACCACAAACAAAAAATAGCCAGGTATTGTGGTGGGCACCTGTAGTCCAAGCTACTTGGGAGGCTGAGGCAAGAGAATCGCTGAAGCCCAAGAGTTTGAGGTTCCTGTGAGCTGAGATATCACAGCACTCTACCGAGGGTGACATGGTGGGACTCTGTCTCAAAAAATAAATAAATAAATAATATTTTTTTTCGCTGGCATGAATGGTACCAAAAATGAAGACTTTTCTGATAAACTTACTTACTTTGTAACCCCATTTTCCCCTTCAGAGTCTTTAAGAAATAGTCACATTATTGGCTGTGCATGTCACTGGAGAACATCTATGCAAAGCAAGGACCTGATTTGGAACTGTAGTACTATGACTATAAAACCATGCCTGTGCATATTTGAGTTGTGCTTTAAAGTAAGAGATATAATTCAAAGATAACACACAAATGGCCATCAGAGAAATTAAAATCAAAACCACAATGAAATATCACCTCATCCCCATTAAGATGCCTACTATTTTTTGAAAAAAACTCAAAATAGGAGGGCAGTGGCTCACACTTGCAATCCTAGAACTCTAGGAGGCAGAGGCAGGTGAATTGCTTGAGCTCACGAGTTCAAGACCAGCCTGAGCAAAAGTGAGACTCTGTCTCTACTAAAAATAGAAAACGTGAAGCAAGAGGATCACTGGAACTCAAGTTGGAAGTTGCTGTGAGCTATGATGCCATAGCACTTTACCCAGGGCGACAGCTTAAGACTGTTTCCAAAAAAGAAAAATATCTCAGCTCGGCGCCTGTGGCTCAATGGGCTAAGGCACCAGCCACGTACACCTGAGTTGGCGGGTTCAAATCCAGCCCGGGCCCACCAAACAACAATGGTGGCTGTAACCAAAAAATGGCTGGGCATTGTGGGGGTCGCCTGTAGTCCCAGCTACTTGGGAGGCGGAGGCAGGAAACTCTCTTGAGCCCAGGAATTGGAGGTTGCTGTGAGCTGTGATGCCACCGCACTCTATCCAGGGTGACAGCTTGAGGCTCTGTCTCAAAAAAAAAAAGAAAAGAAAAGAAAAGAAAAAAAATCTCAAAATAGAAAATAGAAATGTAGGTGAGGATGTAAAGAAATCAATACCGTTGTGTACTGTTGGTAGGACTGTAAAATGATGCAACTGGTCTGGACAACAGTAAAGAGGGACCTTAAAAAATTAAAAATAGAACTACCTGCTCATTGCAGGGGTTCACACCTGCAATCCTCGCACTCTGGGAGGCTAAAGCAGGAGGACTTCTTGAGGCCAGGAGTTTGAGACCAGTCCAATCAAGAGTGAGACGCTCTACTAAAAATAGAAAAATTATGGCTTGGCGCCCATAGCTCACTGGTTAGTTAGGATGCTGGCCACATACACCAAGGAAGAAGGGTTCGAACTCGGACCAGGCCTGCTAAACAACAGTGACACCTACAACCAAAACATAGCAGGGTGTTGTGGTGGCTGCCTGTAGTCCCAGCTACTTGGGAAGCTGAGGCAAGAGAATCGCTTAAGCCCAAGAGTTTGAGGTTGCTCTCTCTGAGCTGAGAGTCACAGAACTCTACTGAGGGCAGCCCAGTGAAACCCTGTCTCCAAAAAAAAGAAAGAAAGAAAATTTCGGTGGGTGTGGTGGCATGCACTTATAGTCCCAGCTACTTGGAAGGCTGAGGCGGGAGGATCACTTGAATCCAGGGGTTTGAAGTTGCTGTGAGCTATGATTATGCTACTGCTCTAGTCTGGGTGACCAAGTGAGACTCAACCTCAAAACAAAAAATAAAAAATTATCATATCATCCAGCAATCCCAGCAATGTAACTTGTGGGTATATATCTAAAAGTGAAAGTAGGCCTCAAAGATATATTTGTATAGTCCTTTTAATAAAAGCATTATGTGGCTCAGCGCCTGTGGCTCAAGCGGCTAAGGCGCCAAGCCACGTACACCTGAGCTGGCGGGTTTGAATCCAGCCCAGCCCGTCAAACAACAATGACGGCTGGAACCAAAAAATGGCTGGGCGTTGTGGTGGAAGCCTGTGGTCCCAGCTGCTTGGGAGGCAGAGGCAGGAGACTCGCATGAGCCCAGGAATTGGAGGTTGCTGTGAGCTGTGATGCCACAGCGCTCTATCCAGGGTGACAGCTTGAGGATCTGTCTCAAAATAAATAAATAAAATAAAATAAAATAAAAGCATTATGCACAATAGCCATGAGGCAGAAAAAATCCAATGTCCACCAACAGGTAAGTAGATAATACATATATAGTGGTATATACATGCAGTGGAATATTATTCAGCCTTAAAAGAGATGGAAATCTTGTTACACGCTATAATATGAATGAAACTCGATGATATAATGCTAAATCAACTAAGCCAATCTCAAAAAGGTAAATGCTACATGATTCTGCTTGTACGAGGTATCAAATATGTGAGGTCCAATTCACAGAAACAGAAAGTAAAATAGTGGTCACTAGGAACTGGAGTTAGAGTAGAAAGGGAACTTGTTATTTAATGGGTATACAGTTCTAGATTTATAATATAGAAAGTCTAGACCCTCTATTTTATAATAATATGGAACACAACACCACTAAACCACATACTTAAAAATGATTAAAAGAATAAATATGTGTTTTACCACACACACACACACACACACACACACACACACAAAGTACGTGTCATTACTTTTAGTTTCACTTGAGACACTGTGAAAAAGCAATCTGGTCTCTGTGCCATTTTATTTCTGGTTTAGATAGCAAGCTAAAAGCCTACAAGCTGTGCAAAATATTTTCATTTGTTCTATTCATCAAATGCATTATATACTTCATGCTACATAGAATATAAACGTCATGTGCTATCTGGCATTGCACTATAAATATTTATTTTCTAACAGACTATAAACTATGTTCACAACCACAGAAAATAACTTATCCCATTAAGGACAACCTCTAAGCACCACATATTCCAATGCAGTGTTTTCCTGAGTAGTATGCCTAACTTTATGTGAAATAAGTAAAGGGATAAGCAACTCTTATTACATAAATTTATCTGTCTTTTAGACTTAAAGGTTTTAAGCCAACAAAAATAAAAAATGTAACTAGGCCAATATAGAACTCCCCACTATATAACGTGCATTACTTTATAATTTTATGTTTACAATTTCTTTTTCCCTAAGTAAAAGAAATTTCTAAAGCAGCAATACTTAATAAACTCTTCTGATTTATAATTCTGTGGCATAAAAGAGTCTCAAAATTCTATGTGTACATGTAGTTTTCTAGAGAGTTTCAGATACTTTGATTTCTAGAGGAGTCTGTGTCCCAAAAGAAACACTGAAAACCATAACTCTAGACACTGACATTTAAGCAAAATACACCTCTACAAAACACAGTATGATAGGTTTGGGAGAATTCAGATTATTAAAGGAAAGGTGTGAATGTCCTAACATTTCTGAAGGAAGAAGACAATGTCTCACTGTCAGTGCTGGAGAGCTTCCATGGATCCAGGTTGACCCTTGACCTAGCGGGCAGGAGAAAGTTTTTACTTATTTTTTTTTTGTCCCCAGTGCACAGCACAACAAGCCTGATGTGTAGCAGATTACTAATAGATGTTGACTGAATAAAGCCTGACTGCAGCTGAAGAGATATATATTAAACTAGGGAAGCAGTGCATCGTAAAATGACACACTAGGCTGTCTTTGAGGGTCTCTACATCCATTCCACCTGATGGAAGGTGTTTGAGCCAAGTAAACCAGTTATCTTACCTAGAGCTAGACAAATGACAACATTGTGAATTTCCACAGGATTTACTTGTATTTTCTCTCCTTCATTTCAACATGCTTACTTTGGAATAGGAGTAAATTGCATATTACAATAAAGCCCTGGCAAACACTGTAGAGGAAATAATTTTCTATTAAAGTGAATAACATCAACAGTCTCCCAAAATGAGCAACTGATGTCTTGAGAATAGCAGTTGAGTTAGTAAACCAATAGATAATCACTGTTGTTTACTTAATGCAGTATGTTGTGAAACGCCATTCTCACCTCCTATTCTATAGCCTTCAGTGGTTCAGGACTATTGCTCACCTGGGAAGAGGAAAAGATAACAAAAGAGGAAAAATTATGTATTTGCTAGGTTTTAACATATTTGTACCTTTGACTTGTACTATCTCTAAGGATATAAAGATTTATTTATTATCTACTATGTTTAAAATGAGGGTGTGAGGGTTTGGTTTTGCTTTTACTTATGGTTTTGTTTTTACTTAGGACTCCAGTTCTCTTTGCTTATAGTATTGAGAAAAAAAAGACTCTAGTTTGTTTAAGTGATGTCATGGTTCAGAAGCTACTGTGTGGATTAGTGTTATACCTTACACTTATTGATAAGCACCTCACCACTTAACCCTTTCTTCTACTTATAGGACAGGACTCTATTAAATCTTCCTGCCACTTATGCTAGATACTTAGTTTAACATACTAATACTCCAGTGTGGCATACTTGGAATATTTGCTACATCTTCTTTTCTTTTCTTTTTGAGACAGTGTCTCAAGGTGTCACCCTGGGTAGAGTGCTATGGCATCACAGCTCACAGCAACCTCCAACTCTTGGGCTCAAGTGATTCTCTTGCGTCCGCCTCCCGAGTACCTAGGACTACAGGCACCTGCCAAATGCCTGGCTATTTTTTTGGCTGCAGTTGTCATTGTTGTTTTAGGTGGCCTGGGCTGGGTTTGAACCTGCTAGCTTTGGTGTATGTAGCCGGCGTCCTACCCACTGAGCTATGGGTGCCACCTATACCCTCTTTTCTTCTTGTATCATTTCTAAAACTGTTAGGTAATACTAATGATTGAAGAGTAACCAAGATTCAAATCCTTTTTCATAATAACATCTATTTATTCATATTCTTTACTTCTACCTGTATATTGTCTCTGAGACAAAAGTAGTTCTCTTAAACACTAAGCAAACTCAGTTTTTGAACACTCTTGTTCTAGAAATTCATCAGTCCTTTGAAAGGCTGTTAGCTCTCAGTTAATAATAGTTGCTGCCTCTCAGTTAATTCCCTCAAGAAAAAAACACAGATTAGCAAGGCATGATCACTATAGAAACCAGACTGCCTCTACTTTATTAGATTTTTTTCTAGCTCTATTGAGTACAATTGGCAAATAAAAATGGTACACAGTTAAGGTGGACAACTTGATGTTTTGATATACATTGTGAAATAATCACCACTATCAAGTCAATTAACATATCTAGCACTGCACATAATCACCTTTTTTCCCCTAGGTGGTGAAAGCACTTAACACTTGTTTATATGATCTTTGATTCTGGATTCTCATTATCTTTAACTCTTCTAACTATTCATTTCATTAAAAATTAAGGAGAAAATGTGGTGGCTCTCTCTATAGAAAGACTGTCAAGGTACATTGTAAGATGGGGGTGAAAAGCAAGCTGCAGGAAGATACTTATAAATTCATTTACCTTAAAAAAAAAATGTTACTTATGTTCATATACAAATAAAAAGGTCCAGAGGATATATCGACTATTGTGATGACAAGGGAAGAGGAGTGAAATTCAGGGTTGGACAGGCTTTCTATTTTTACTCAATTAACAAAAATCATGGAACTAACATAAAGACATGGGGTGTCACTGCATTGGCCAGGCTGAAATGCAGTGGCTATTCACAGCACGACTATAAGTGCACTGTGGCCTCAAACTCCTGGCTTCCAGCTTCCAGCAATCCTCTCCCTTCAGCCTTCCAAGTAACAGTTTTTTTTTTGTTTGCTTGTTTTTTAGGACAGAGCCTCAAGCTGTCACGCTGGATAGAGTGCCGTGGCATCACAACTCACAGCAACCTCCAATTCCTGGGCTCAAGCAAGTCTCCTGCCTCCGCCTCCCAAGTAGCTGAGACCACAGGCGCCCACCACACGCCTGGCCATTTTTTGGTTGCAGCCACCATTGTTGTTTGGCGGGCCCAGGCTGGATTCGAACCCGCCAGCTCAGGTGTACATGGCTGGCGCCTTAGCCCGTTGAGCCACAGGCGCCGAGCCTAAAACAACTTCTTATTCTAAAAGCATGCTTAGGCTGGGAGCAGTGGCTCATCCTTATAATCCCAGCACTCTAGAAGGATGAGGTGAGCCGACTGCTTGAGTTCAGAAGTTTAAGACCAGCCTGAGCAAGAGTGAGACCTCATCTCTACTAAAAATAGAAAAACTAGCTAGGCATTGTTGACAGGCACCTATAGTCTCAGGTACTTGGGAGGCTGAGGCAAGAAGATTACTCAAGCCCAACAGTTTGAAGTTGTTGTGAGCTATTATGCCATGGCACGCTACCCAGAACAACAGAGAGAGACTATCTCCAAAAAAAAAGAAGAAGAAGAAAGCATGCTTAAAGATTAAATATCTGGGGTGACACCTGTGGCTCACTGAGTAGGGCACCGGCCCCATATACCAAAGGTGGCGGGTTCAAAGAAGAAGAAGAAGAAGAAAGCATGCTTAAAGATTAACTATCTGGGGCGGCGCCTGTGGCTCACTGAGTAGGGCACCGGCCCCAAATACCAAAGGTGGCAGGTTCAAACCCAGCCTCGGCCAAACTGCAAAACAGAAAAATAGCCAGGCATTGTGGTGGGCGCCTGTAGTGCCAGCTACTTGGGAGGCTGAGGCAAGAGAATCGCCTAAGCCCAGGAGTTGGAGGTTGCCGTGAGCTGTGTGATGCCATGGCACTCTACCGAGGGTGATAAAGTGAAACTCTGTCTCTACAAAAAAAAAAAAAAAAAAAGATTAAATATCTGTAGAAGCCACATTCAAAATGTAAGCTTCAAACACCATCTTTTTCAAACAGTGTTGTTTATTTAGATGTTTATCAATTTTCATACATTACTATCTTGGTCAATATACAACATGATAAATATACTAAAAAGAAAAAAATAAATCTACTACCAAAGAACTATTTCCACTCCCATTTCTCCAAT
Source organism: Arctocebus calabarensis (assembly GCA_963573935.1). Taxonomy (NCBI): domain Eukaryota; kingdom Metazoa; phylum Chordata; class Mammalia; order Primates; family Lorisidae; genus Arctocebus; species Arctocebus calabarensis. Next base: position 9,115 of record CAUYON010010394.1, on the reverse strand, counting down.
AAAAAAGGGCTTTTTTTTGGCAGGGGGTGGGGTAGACAGGTTCTTATTCTGTTGCCCAGGCTAACATGCAGTACGTCATCATAGCTCACTACAACCTCAAATTTCTGGACTCAGCCAAACCTCTTGTCTCAGGCTCCCAATTAGTTGGGACTACAGAGATGAGCACCACAACGCCAAGCTAATTTAAAAAACAAAAAATCTGTAGAGACAGGATCTTGCTATGTTGTTTAGACTGGTCTCAAACTCCTGGCCTCAAGTGATCCTCTCACTCAGCCTCCCAAAGTGCTGGGTGTAAGCCACTGTACCTGGCCCCAAAGCAAAAGTTTAAAAGGAGAAACAGTACAAAAAGATTGAAAGAACTAAATCTTTCCCCTTCAAATCTCGTCAGTTATGGGTGCTCCTGAAGTTATCAAATAAAGATATATGTGAGGAAGAACATTTATAAATAAAAATTGGGGTTACAGAACAAATTCCTTATCCACTGTCACAAGCAAAAGCAACATGACATATTACAACACATCATCCAGCTTTTCTTAAAATTTTATTTTTATTTTACCCTACTGTATATACTAACCCAAAATCTATAAGGAAGTAACACAGAATACATAAAGCTAATGGAAAAACATATATATGCATAAAAGAAAAGCAATTTCTTTTTTTTTTAAGAGACAGAGTCTCACTTTGTCACCCTCAGTAGAGTGCCCGTGGCATCACAGCTCACAGAGACCTCCAGTTCTTCGACTTAGGTGATTCTCTTGCCTCAGCCTCCTGAGTAGCTGGGACTACAGGCGCCTGCCACAATGCCCAGCTATTTTTTGTTGCAGTTTGGCAGGGGCTGGGTTTGAACCCGCCACCCTTGGTATATGGGGCCGGCGCCCTACTTACTGAGCCACAGGCGCTGTGGCTTTATCTAAGCAATAAATACACTTAATGACACATTTTTTGCTTAGATAAAGCAATAAATAACACTTAATGACTACATTTTTTTTTTTTTTTTTTTTGAGACAGAGCCTCAAGCTGTCGCTTTGGGTAGAGTGCCGTAGCATCACAGCTCACAGCAACCTCCAACTGCTGGGCTCAAGCAATTCTCCCGCCTCTGCCTCCCAAGTAGCTGGGACTACGGGCACCCACCACAACACTGGCTATTTTTTTTTTTTTTTTTTTTTGGTTGCAGCCGTCATTGTTGTTTGACGGGCTGGGCTGGATTCAAACCCGCCAGCTCAGGTGTATGTGGCTAGCACCTTAGCCACTTGAGCCACAGGCGCTGAGCCAGTGGCTACATTCTGGTTCCTGAATATCATTCTCCCATAACTAAGCCAGGGCTCCTGAAGAGTTTTTAGGGCTGCAACAGGGGAAACATAAGAGTCTGGAGCATCTTACAGTGCCAGTTAAGGAAGAAAGTACTCAAAGAATGGGGCATGTCTAAAAAAGCATAGGAGACAGTGTGAAAGCGCTCCTAATGGCCAAAGCTTGAAGAAGTGAAAAATTTGAGAAACAACAATAATGAATTTGGACAGCCCACAGAACAAAATATATATCCACTGAGTCCAAACTCGAATGGAAGGAGGGAAGAGAATAGCTCTCTCTTACAGAAGAATGAAAACCAGAAACTCACCATTAGTAATATTCTATTTATAATTGTTGTAGGCAAGATCCACTAATAGATGCAAAAATCAGTGGATGTTAGTTTCAGGAGAAACAAAATTTTTACATAGTCTGAAACTACATCCACCTAGATGTTTTTTAATTATAAAAGGAAAAATTTTAACCTTTAAAGGGACAGATCTGATACATACCAGCTAAACAAGTTAATCTTACCACTAGTAAGAATATCGACATTATTTGTCCTCTGATATAAGGGTAAGTAGTAAGAAAAGTTATAAAACTTCTGTGTTATTTTTGCCAAAAATGTATAACCTCAATCAGTCATAAGAAAGCATCAGAAAAGCTCAAGTGGAGAGACAAAATAACTAAGCAGCACTCTTTAAAAGTTTTAAAGTCATGAAAGACAAAAGATTGAGGAACTGTCACACATTGGAAGAGACTGAGACATACGACCAAACGCAGTATGGGATTTTCTGGATTGGATCCCAGACAAGAAAATAGATATTAGTGGAAAACTGGTGAAACCTGAATACAAGTCTACAGTTTAGCTTAGCATTATACCAATATTAATGTCTTAATTTTGATAATAGTTTGTTAATATTAAGGGATGCTGGGTGAAGAGCATATAGGAATTCTGTACTATTATTGCAACTTTTCCATTAAGTTTAAAATTACTTCAGAAAAAGTTTTTAGGCCAGGTGTGGTAGGTTGTAGTTGTAATCTTTGGGAGGGAAGGCAGAGGACTGTTTGACCTTACAGTTCAAGATCAGAGTGATCAACACAGTGAAACACTGTCTCTAAAAAAATACTCTCGAGCTACCTGGGAGGCTGAGGCAGGAGGACTGCTTAAGCCCAAGAGTTTGCAGTTGCAGTGAGCTATTGCACTCTAGTCTGACCACACAGTCAGACACTGCCACTAAATAAACAAACATAAAGTTTTTAAGAATTTAGAGCTTTAACTGTGTTAAAATTTAAAATTACACATGCATTTAAAAATGGGAATCTTTAATGACAGGCAATACAGAAATGTAGTTCAACTATTATAAAGAGTCAAGCTTGAGAATTCAAGAGAATTCGACCTTGGGAAAACTACAGAACAATTTCAGAATTTAACCACAAAGCGAGCATGGAAAATTCTTCTCAACAAGAATGCTGGCTCTGTTTAGACATTTCCTACTCTGTATGCTAAGCACATCCCCTGAAGAACGCAGCACACATTTACCACTGGCTTTACATACTAAACAATGTTAACAAGTACTTCTCATAGCAGTTCTACTAAAGTATTTCAAGTCATACAGTTTTAAAAGAACCTGAAATTTTCACAAGTAAGTACCTTACCTAATTGCTTTTTAGTTAGTTAAAATTGTTTTTCTTAGTTCTAAAAGTTATATTCTACTAATAATCAACAACCCAAGATGCCCTTCAAAGGAAAAAAGAAAAAGTTGTTTGGAGTCTGTACACATATGTGCGTTTGTGTCTGTGTACGCATTAACCCACAGACTGGGTTTCATGCCATTTTCTAGGCCTTGGTGTGGTATTCATCACATTATTATTTGTAATAGCAAAACACCAGGAAAAATGATGGTGGCCCATCAATGAAGAAGGACTTGAATTGCAGTCCAGATACATGATTCCTTTCCCCTGCTCATCTTCTAGGATTCTGGTGTCTATCAATTATGTTTCTTCACTCTCATCTTCACTTTTTCTTTCTATTCAGTTTTCTTCTAAGCATATGAAACAACCTACTCTCTCTCATTCTCAAAGCACTTTTCCCTCCACCCTGCCATTCTCCACCTTAGGTTATCCTTCCCACCCCCACCCTCCCACCCCACAGTTTTTTTTGGCCAGGGATGGGTTTGAACCCACCACCTCCGGCATATGGGGTCGATGCCCTATTCCTTAGAGCCACAGGCACCACCCCAGGTTATCCTTCTTCTCTCCTCCCACATGACCTTTTTTAAGTAGTCTGTACTTATTGCTTCCTTCTTTTATTGGCCCTACAACTCTTTCTTTCTTTTTTTTATTTTTAAGAGACAAGAGTCTTGTTTTGTCGCCCTCGGTAGAGTGCCATAGTTTCACAGCTCACAGCAACCTCCAGCTCTTGGCCTTAGGCGATTCTCTTGTGTCAGCTTCCCAAGTTGCTGGGACTACAGGCACCCGCCACAACACCCGGCTATTTTTTGAACCGTGGGGCTGGGTTCTAACCCACCACCTTTGGTATATGGGGCCAGTGCCCTACCCACTGAGCCACAGGCACCGCTGGCTCTATAACTCTTTAAAGGCTCAAGCCTACATCTACAAATGTACAAATTCAGTCCTCATTCTACTCTCTTCTCCATACCATCTGACCCTGCTGACAACACCTTCCATTCTAGAGTTCTCTTGGCCTTTGACTTTCAGAGTTCAAGTCTCTTACGGTTTCCCCTGTCTCCCACTACAATCCCCCATCTTCTCTTCCTCTGCACCTTCTTTCTCCTCCATTCTAACCTCCCCACCGCCTCCCCTATATAGTCAGATACTGCATTCCTCACCGGCTCTGCTTGACACCTAATGGCTTGCGCCTCTCTTGGGGAGGCTCTCATCATGTTCTTTAGAATCTGATGCCTCCAAGCCAGGTTGTCCTTCTGCAAGGATGTCCTTAATACTGCTGGGGCTCTGATTTTCTATACCAGGCCATCCCCACATGGATACCCTTTTGCTTGGTTATGATATCAACCCTATTCCTGCCCCACCCTGCAGAGTCTAACCTTGTTCTGCCCTACCTAATGGCTTCAGGACTAAATCATGCAGAAATGAAAGAGGAAAGCATCTTAATAAGCTTTATAGTAGGTCTTAATATCTGGTCCAGCAAGTTCTTACACTTCTTGTTGTTCTTCAGGATTTTATTAGTTACATTTACCTTTTGTCTCCAATTCCTTCTTTATTTGCAGCTTGTTCATGAATATATTTCAGTTAACTGAACAGTCTTACTTTAATATTTTGTCAATGCCCAGCCTTAGCACTTTAATAATACTTCTTTTTTTTTTGAGACAGAGTCTCACTCTGTCACCCAGGCTACAGTGCCACGGCCTCAGCCTAGCTCACAGCAACCTCAGATTACTGGGTTTCAAGTGATCCTCCTGCCTCAGCCTCCCAAGTAGCTGGGACTATAGGCCCTGCCACAGCACCCAGCTAATTCTTCTATATTTAGAAAAATGTTTCTATTTTTCCACAGCCTGTCACTGGATTAAATGAGAGAATTATAGTAGAGACGGGGTCTTACTGTTGCTCAGGCTGGTTCCTAACTCCTGATCTCAAGCAATCCTTCCACCTTGGCCTCCCAGAGTGCCAGGATTACAAGCATGAGAAACTATGTTCAACTCAGTAATACATTTTTTAAACAGAGTAATTTTGGTAATTTAACATAAGGAGTTTTTTTTCTTTAAATTAATTTCACTACAAGTCCCCCAGAAAAAAATTTCTTTTAATGATGCAGTATAAAACACCTCCAGCCAGGTGCAGTGGCACACACCTAAAGTCCCAGCAACTTGGGACGCTAAGATGGGGAACATACTGGAGTACTTGTCTCTTGGGGTGGGGGGGGGGGTGTAAAAAAGTAAAATAAATAAATAAAGTTTGAGAATGTAAAGCCAGCAAAAATTCAACAAACACACACAAAATCCTCCGCTTTTTGACTCGGCACCTGTGGCTCAACGGGCTAAGGCACCAGCCACGTACACCTGAGCTGGTGGGTTTGAATCCAGCCCGGGCCCGCTAAACAACAATGATGGCTGCAACCAAAAAATAGCCAGGCATTGTGGCGGGCGCCTGTAGTCCCAGCTACTTAGGAGGCAGAGGCAAGAGACTTGCTTGAGCCCAGGAATTGGAGGTTGCTGTGAGCTGTGATGCCACAGCACTCTATCCAGGGTAACAGCTTGAGGCTCTGTCTCAAAAAAAATCCTCCGCTTTCTGCCTTTAACTGATCTCTAAACTCAGTTTGAGAAATATCAATAGAGTACCAGGTGAGGCTTTATGTAATCTGAGACACTAGGTCTATCTTGAAAGAGTGTATTTCTACTGGTAGTGACCTAAGCAAGGTAAAACATAAATGCAGGGAAATAAAGAAACTGGATGCAGAGGGCTAGATGGAGTTCAGGGACAGGATCAAGGTTGGAGATTCCGATTTGTGAACGTCAGTGTATGAATGCCATTTACAGAAACAGAATTTAATCTACCCTGATTAAGTAAAGAGCAGGGCTGAAGTTTAAGCCCTGGGGTACCCCAACATTGAGAGGTCCAAAAGTAGAAAAGAATCCAGCAATGAAGGAGGAGCAAGGAAGAAAACCAGAGGGGTGGGGGAGGTGGTAGCAAACTAACGGAAGGCATGTTTCAAGAAGCTGAATGTATTCAAGTATGTCAAATGCTGCTGAGAGTAAAGGACTGACAATATTCTGTCAGATTTGGAAGGCTGGCAAACATGAGAAAAAGGCATGGGTGTGGTAGGTGGAAATGAAAACCTAAAGAGTAGGCTCAGCACCCATAGCACAGTGGTTACGGCGCCAGCCACATACACTGAAGTTGGTGGGTTTGAACCCAGCCTGGGCCAGCTCAAACAACAATGACAACTGCAACAAAAAATTGCCAGACGTAGTGGTAGGCGCCTGTAGTCCCAGCTACTTCGGAGACTGAGGCAAGAGAATCACTTAAGCCCAAGAGTTTGAAGTTGCTGTATGCTGTGACATCACGGCACTCTACTGAGGGCAACATAGTGGGACTCTGTCTCAAAAGAAAAAGAAAACCTAAAGAGTGGTATAAAAAGAGAAAACCAGCTCGGCAGCAGCAGCACAGTGGTTATGGCACCAGCCACATGCACAGAGGCTGGCGGGTTGGAACCCAGCCTGGGCCAGCTAAACAACAACAAAAATAGCTGGGCATTGTGGCAGGCACCTGTACTCCCAGCTACTTGGGAGGCTGAGGCAAGGGAATCGCTTAAGTCCAAGAGCTGGAGGTTGCTGTGAGCTGTGACGCCACCAGCACTCTACCAAGGGCATCATAGTGAGACTCCGTCTCCAAAAAAAAAAAAAAAAAAAGGAAGAGAGAGAGAGAGAGAAAACCACCACTCTCTAAACATGACAGCGTGCCCCCACCTCAGGTCCTTTACGAATTGCTATCTCATCTTCCTCACTTGCTCTCTCTAGACTTTTTCACCCACCTGCACATCGCCTTATCAGGGTGCAAGCATCTTCTCCAAGGCCTTCTCTCACCACACTAAATTAAGCACCCTTACTCTCTCACTTACCCTGTTTTCCACCAGGGATGACAAAGTAAGACTATCTCAGAAGAAAAAAAAATTTAAATTAGCCCAACATGGTGGTGCATACCAAGCTAACTGGGAGGGTGAGGTGGGAGGATCACTTGAGCCCAGGCATTTGAGAATGCAGGGAGCTGGGAGACACCATTCTACTCTAGCCCTGCCAATACAGCTTTAGGGGGTGGGGGGTGAGAGAACTTGTACATGTTGTAGGTGCATCGTTCCTAGAAAGTCCACTGGATTATTTATAACCTCATTGACTGCAGATCTCTCACTGTGAGAAATTTGCAATATAGCAACAAAGAAGGGCCATAACTTTATGATCACTGGCAAATCTCCTTATCTGCTATTCTTCTGCCACAAAATTTTCTATTGTTCTGTTTCCTTGGTTACAACCCATCATGTGATTTTCTCACAGAACATTTCTGCCTTAATCTTACTGCACAGAAAAGTTGTGCTAGTAAAATTAATGCTAATTATAATTTACACTTTTGATTTTATTCATAATGAAATCAAAACATGCCCTAAATATAGCTAGGCCCAAAGTTCTCAGGAAAAATGAGAGTTGTAGGGTATTTAAAATTAGAGAGTCTAGTTCCAATTTCTATTACACATGGACACCCAGAGGAGAAGGCATATGACATGATGATGATGTGGCCCATAAGTGAACCCTAAACCAACTCCGTAGAGAAATGGGTAATGACTGGGGCTTAGGTAAATAATAAAATGCTGCATGTCCTCATCAGTAGACATACTTTATAATACTTGACTTTTGCCATTTCAGAACGTACCACCTCATTCCTGGAAATCCTTCCCTGTTGTATCATATTTAGCGGCTCCATGTCCAAATCAAGTAGAGAGAGGTAGGATTTTGTTTTAGAAATTCTCTGGGGAGTACTTCCTTTACTATCTCCAGGGAGAACACAAAAAATTCCTTACTTAAGTTAATAATCTGCTAATCGGTTTACAACTTGCCAATAAAGTTCTGCCACAGCCTGTCACTGGATTAAATGAGAGAATTACATGTGGTAATAATCGTCTCTTATGGTACACTTTTAGATAGCAATTAAAATACCGTTACTATAGGGGATACATTTTTGATGTATGAAAATTATTCCTCATACTTATGTTTTGGGAAAGGGGGCATGATAAGTAGGTAATTGAAAGATGACAAATATTGAAAGATCTATTAAATATACAGGCACCTGGGTGGCGCCTGTGGCTCAAAGGGGTAGGGCACTGGCCCCATATGCCAGAGGTGGCAGGTTCAAACCCAGCCCCTGCCAAAAGCTGCAAAAAACAAACAAACAAACAAAAATAAATAAATAAATAAAAGCTTATTAAAAAAACAAAAAACTACAGGCATCTAAAAATGCCAATGTGGCTGTAGGAGTAAAAAATAATAAAGTTTCCCAGTGGTATCACTGTGGATTAATATTGAGCATTACTGGCTTCTAACAAATTGAGCAAGAACGGAAAAAGGGTTAAGTAAATCTTTTTTAGTAAGAGAAAGGCTACCCAAATATTTATTGACTGTCTACTGTTTTGAGTACATTTTAAAAATCAACAGAATGATTCTGAATGCCTCTACTTTCTAGAGCTGAAGGATCATTTATGTTATTCCAAAAGATTCTTTCTAACACATAAAACAAATAATTCATTCAACAAACATGTTCTGAGTGCCTACAATATGCTAAATACTTTTCTAAGTGCTAGGGATATAGCAGAAAATAAAGCTCTTGGAATTTATGTTTTTAGTGAAGAGAAACAAACTAGGCAAATATATATGGTAAATGACTTAGGTTTTTAGAAGCCTTGTATGAGCTATCTTAAAATACTTAGACCATGATAAGTACTACTAAAATAATAAAAGCAGAAAAGGAGATAAGATACAAATAATTAATTTGTGTTCATTGTAGATGACCTATATGTTTCATGACAGATTTTATAAGATAACAGAGGCTGAAGAAAGAGGCTCTTTTATAATCAACATTCCCTTTACAAGTATTCCATTTTATAAGATACAGAACATAAACTTTTTTTTTTTTTTTAGACAGAGCCTCAAGCTGTCGCCCTGGGTAGAGTGCTGTGGCATCACAGCTCACAGCAACCTCCAATTCCTGGACTCAAGTGAGTCTCTTGCCTCCGCCTCCCAAGTAGCTGGGACTACAGGCGCCCGCCACAACGCCCGGCCATTTTTTGGTTGCAGCCGCCATTGTT
>CAUYON010010392.1:0-18597 GCA_963573935.1 Arctocebus calabarensis | reverse complement strand
CTTGATCTTTGACAAGCCATTTAAAAACATTCAGTGAGGAAAAGACTCTCTATTTAACAAATGGTGCTGGGTGAACTGGCTAGCGACCTGTAAAAGGCTGAAACTGGACCCACACCTCTCACCATTAACTAAGATAGACTCACTGGATTAAAGACTTCAACTTAAGACATGAAACTATCCATCTTGAATTAATTTTTGTGAGTGAAAGATATGGATTCTGTTTCAATCTTCTGCATGTGGCTACCCAATTTTCTGAGCACCATTTATTGAATTGGGCTTCTTTTCCACAGTGTATATATTGTCTGCTTTGTCAAAAATCAGTCAGCTATATGTGGATGGTTTATATCTATCTGGGTTCTCTGTTTAGTTCCTTTGGTCTATGTCTCTATTTTTGTGCCAGTAACAAGCTATTTTGCTTACTGTATAGCCTTGTAGTATAGTTTGAAGTCTGATAAGGTGATGCCTCCAGATTTATTCTTTTTGCTTACGATTGCTTTGACTATTTAGTCTCTTTTCTGGTTCCAAACAAAGTGTAGAATTTTTTTTTCTAGATCTGTGAAATATGGTGTTGGCATTTTGATGGGGGTTTACATTTACCTTGAATTTTTAAATCATTTTGGGTGTGGACCTTTTAACAATACTAGTTTACCAATACATGAGCATAAAATATTTTCCATTGTTTGTGTCCTCTGTGATTTCGCTCCTCAGTGTTTCATGGTTCTTTTTGTAGAGATCTTTCACCTCCTTGGTTAAGTATATTACTAGGTATTTTGTTTTCTTTGTAGCTATTGTGAATGGTTTTAAGTCTTTGACTTGACTCTCAGATTAACTATTATTGGTGTATAAGAACGCTACTGATTAGTGTACATTGATTTTTGAAACCTGAGACTTTAATCTATCAATTCCAGGAGTCTCTTGGTGGAGTCTTTGGGGTTTTGTACATATAAGATCATATCATCAGGTAAAAGGGATAGTTTGACCTCCTCGCTCCTAATTTGGATACCCTTTATTTCTTTCTCTTGCCTGATTGCTCTGGGACTTCCAGCACTATGTTGAATAGACGTGGTGACAGTGGGCACTTTTGTTCTAGTTCTTAGGGGGAAGACTTTCAACTTTTCCCTATTTGTTATGATGTTGGCTGTGGGTTTGTCACACACGGTATATGGCCTTTATAATTTTGATATATGTTCCTTCTATTCCTAGTTTATTGAGGGTTTTTTTTATCATGAGAGGGTGCTGGATTTTTGTCAAATGCTTTATCTGCATCTATTGAGATGGTCATATGGTTTTTGTTTTTGCCTCTCCTTTTATGATGATTCACATTTATTGGTTTATGTATGTTGAATCATCCTTCCATCGCTGGCATGAAGTCCAGCTGGGTCATTGTGGATTATTTTTTTTGACATGCTGTTGAGTTGGTTTGCTAGTGTTTTGTTGAGGATTTTTGCATCTATATTCATAGGGATATTGGTCTATAGTTTTCTTTTTTCCTTTCCTGGCTTTAGTATCAAAGTAAGACTGGCTTTATAGAATGAGTTGGGGAGGATTCTCTTCTTCTTGATGTTATGGAGATCAGTAGTATGGGTACCAGCTCTTTCCAGATCTGGTAAAATTTGGCTGTGAATCCATCTGGTCTGGGGTATAGTATAGTTTTTAAATGGGAAAATAAGATTTGAGCGCAATAAACTTTGGAAATATAACTGATAGGTAACTAAGGGATTATCTGTGATCAGTTATCTAAAAAAGCCGGGATCTTCTTTCTCTGGAATGTGGATGGGTTAGGATAGTGGGAAAAGGATGAATTAGGAGGTAGATTAACTCTGCAGAAAAGAAGATGAAGATGTTAAAGGCCAAATCTGCTCTGTTTTATGCAAGGTTCTGATGGTATAATCATCTCAAATTTTCCTTTTGCTTACTGTCATAAGTTGCTATCACCAGGAATACTACATATTAATAAATATTTTTTATTTAATGTGGTTAAAATTAATAGCTAAAATTGGTCTTTTATTTAAAGGATAATTTACTTATGATTTGGCTCTTCGCCGTTGGAGGATAATTGAAAGTTGGCCATATAAGAAAGGAATAAGTGAGAAATATGAAGTTCCTGGTAGAATGCACATATGGTAGATACTCAATGTTATTGAGCTTTTTTCCATTATGTTGCCCTTGGTGGAGTACCATGGCGTCACAGCTCACAGCAACCTCAAACTCCTGGGCTTAAGCGATTCTCTTCCCTTAACCTCCCAAGTAGCTGGGACTACAGGCGCCCACCACAACACCTGGCTATTTTTTGTTTGAGTTGTCATTGTTGTTTAGCAGGCTCGGCCAGGCTCAAACCCGCCATCCTCAGTGTATGTGACTGGTGCCCTACTCACTGAGCTACAGATGCTGAGCCAATGTCGAACCTTTCTATATAATATTTTAAAGTTGAAACATCTTGTTTTAGAGCATGGAATTCAGTGTGGTAGGTTCTATTTCAAAATAATATTTTTTATTAGCAAATGTAATGAAATAGAAATGATATATCTTATTGGAGAGCTCTTCTGTACGCCAGAAAAGCTATTCACTGGACAAATGTGACTACAAAGGAAAAGCAGGTTTTCTATATGTATTGGTACAATTGTAGAGTGAAAATTATATGCAATATTAGTTTTATATCAATTTATAAATAGCTTGCTATATACCTTGTCATTTAGCATGCTATAAAATACACTTTTATGTATTCATCTTGTTTTGCATATCACTGTTTTAGGAATATCCCTGGTAACTGTATTGCAGACTCCTGGCAGGCAGGGATTTTGTCTTTGACATCAAAACCTAGAGAATAGAGTGTTAGATCTGCGATAGATATTCTACTCTCTGTTGAGGGGAAGATCATTGTTTTTACTAATTTTTTGGCTTGGTGCAATAGGCTAGAATTGCCCATAATAATGTTAGTGTTTAGTTGGTGCTGTGTAAAATCTCTATGACAATTTGTAAATAAAATTAGATAACTAGGGCTTGGCGCCTGTGGCTCAACGGGCTAAGGCGCCAGCCATGTACACCTGAGCTGGCGGGTTCGAATCCAGCCCGGACCCTCCAAACAGCAATGACGGCTGCAACCAAAAAATGGCCTGGCATTGTGGCGGGCACCTGTAGTCCCAGCTACTTGGGAGGCAGAGGCAGGAGACTCGCTTGAGCCCAGGAATTGAAGGTTGCTGTGAGCTGTGATGCACAGCACTCTATCCAGGTGACAGCTTGAGGTTCTGTCTCAAAAAAAAAAAAAAAAATTAGATAACTGGAAAAAGTTTAATGTCTAAAACCAGGAAGTCATTTTGTTGGACTTTAGGAATTACTCATGGGATGGTTTGGATGACTTTTTAACAAAGTGATTACCAGGAACAAACCCACCTTATCCGGTGGTTGGACTTGTGCCACGCCTTACCTGGTCAGGATACACTTGATCCTAAAGGAGTTCTTAGTGTGTGTTCTGGGTAGGGGAGCCAAAGATGTAATGAAATTGGATGAATTCTTTGGGCAGAAGACCAAACCCATTGGCATTAAAGCCCAGAAATGGAAGGGAAATGAATTCTCAACAGCTGAAAAAAAAGAAAAATGGAAGGGAATTAAAAAAGAAATTAATGTAAAGTAGGTGGGGAAAACGGCAGTTTAAAAATTGTGCTCAAAACAAAACCAAAAATAGAAAAAAAAAAGTGATGTTCAAGGTGGAGGAAAGAGAAGTGTGTGTGTGTGTGTGTGTGTGTGTGTGCATGTACTATGTATGTGTCAGTGATACATACAGTATATGACAGTGATAAAGGATGAGCAGACATGTTAGACCTTCATGGCCATCTAGGGGTACTCACTACAGAGGTGAGTAACTCTACGTGACCCCTGAGAATATCCCTCTCTTTAAAGTAGAGACTTGTTGAAAATTCACTTACCTAAAAAAAAAAAAAAAGAAAATTCACTTACCTGAACCCTAAAGCCTGACATAGAAGAGGTGAAAAACTGTTGGTGAATTAGGGCTTAATTGGTTAATCTGTACCAAAGTTGGTGTTGTGTTTGGAAAGAATATGGACTTTGGAACCAGGATTAAAGTTGTTCTAGCTTTGCTTTTTAATGGTGTGTGGCCTTGGGTTAAATTACCGAACCTCTCTGAGTTTCTGTTCCTTCATTTATAAAGTGGAGGTGTAATAGTAGTACTCCCTTATTGTGAGACTGAAACTAAATACAGGCAGTCCCCAAGTCACAAACATCCAACTGATGTATGACTTGCACTTACAAATGGAGGCTCTTACATGTAATAGGTAAATGTACTTGTTCCAACTTATATGCAAATTCAACTTAACAAACTCACAGAACCTATCTCATTTGTAACCCAGGGACTGCCTAGTACTTAGCAGAGGGCCTTGTTCATACTAAGTGGTCAGTAAACTGTACGTGCTGCTGTTGCTATTACTATTTTGCTTCTTCCTCAAAACAGAGGGATAAATGCCAGATTGTCTATAAAATAGGAGCTACTGGTTTGCTGGTAGTGACTTTATTTTTTATTTTTTATTTTTTTGTAGAGACAGAGTCTCACTTTATCGCCCTGGGTAGAGTGCCATGGCATGACACTGCTCACAGCAACCTCCAGCTCTTGGGCTTAAGCGATTCTCTTGCCTCAGCCTCCCTAGTAGCTGGGACTACAGGCGCCTACCACAACGCCCGGCTATTTTTTGTTTGTTTGTTTTGCAGTTCGGCCGAGGCCGGGCTTGAACCCGCCACCTTCGGTATATGGGGCCGGCGCCCTACTCGCTGAGCCACAGGAGCCGCCCTGGTAGTGACTTTAGACTATTTCAGGAGTAGTCTTCAGTGAAATGGTGGGAGTTTTTCATTCAGTCTGTTCTAGTGATGGCTGAAAAAGCAGAAATATTTTTATTACAAACACAAATCAACTGCACTGTGTTTACTTTTGGGAACTTGGCTTTGCATTTCAAATAAAGCATGATAAACCTAAATTCACTGTGAAAAGCCATTTAAGATTTTACAACCCTTTATAGCCTTTTTATAGTACCATGTAATTATAGGAAAGTAAGGATTCCCTGAAAATGCTAATATATAATCTTAAAAACATAGAGTTTCCTTTATTTCACATAAAACTCCCTAATTAAATTTAGCACAAGCAAGATAAACCATTTGGGATAAACTATCATCTAGGTGTCTTGTTTACTCTGTTATTAGTATGGAAATATAGTAAAACCCTGACATAACACGAAAAATGGGGCCCAAAAACTTCATTTATACTTTTGGAGGACAATGAAGTATTCCTAGTAGCCAGTTGGAAATTCCCAGGGTATAAAAGCCAGTCATCAATTGTGTTTAAGTTATGCAAGTTATTGCAGGATATATTTAAATACATGTCAAAGAATTTTTATAATAACAGTACAGATTTTTTTGGAATGGGAAAACATATTTTGGACTTTGATTTAGATAGTGTAGAAAAATGAAATGTGCCATGGTTAAATTTGACTATGATCCTTAAGAACAGGTACATTTCACTTTGTGAACAGTACATATATACTTGCAGGAAACTAAAAACTTTCATGAAATAATATGGTGGTCAATATTTTCCTTTTTTTTTTTTTTTAGAAAATGCTATAAATCACTAGTTTTATTACCTACCTAATAGGTAACAATTTGTACTTTGAAAATGTTGACGTTGCACTAAATGCGTATTAGTGGAACTTCAAAAAGGAATTCCAGGTGGCGCATATAGCTCAATTGGCAAGGGCGCTGGCCACATACACCTAGGGTGGTGGGTTTGAACCCAGTCCGGGCCTGCTAAGCAACAATGACAACTGCAACCAAAAAAAAAAAAAGGAATTCCGGGTTATTTTAGAAGCACAAGACCAATTTCAGCACTAGTATATTCCACACCGTTAGTAATAGAGTATTAATAAGTGCCAACTTCACATCATTTGGCTGTCTTAGGGTGATCTTTTAAAAAGGATTCATGCACACACATACATACATATGTATGCACACATACACAGATTTAATTGTTTATGTACAAACTTTCTCTGAAATAATACATAGAAATTATTGATAGCATGGATTGCCTGAGCAAAGGAGAACTATGTATCTGAGCAGGGTTTGGGAGATAAAATAGCTTAAGTGCAGCATACCCTTTCATTTTTCATTCTTTTAAAATGTGAATCATGTGGAGTTAAAGTACATTCTTCTTAGTAAAGTATCACAAGAATGGAAAATATCTGATGTACTCATACTAATATGGAATCAATATATAAACAATTCCATGTTATAAGAACTATAAAACACCAGTATAGTCCAATTTGGGGGTAGAGGGAAGTGGGAGGGGAGAGGACGTATGGCAGAGGGAGAGATGGCACTAGGTGGGATCTCACCCAATGGGCACATTGTGAGGGTATATAAAACGCCCCCTGGGTGAGGGGCTCTTCTACAACTGGAACTTTACCTTGGAAGTAAGAACAATGTAACCTAAAAATTGTACCCTTATATTAATTTGAATAAAGTTTTAAAAATAAAATAACATATGAATCATGTAAACATATTTCTTTTAAACACTAAACTGAAAATACAGTAAAACCTCCCTCCATAGTTGACAACCTCCCTTCATTGACCACCTCCTTAAGTTGACCTAATTTTTATAGACCAGACATGCACCATATGTACATTTATTATGTTGACCACCTCCATATGTTGACCAGTTTGTTATCCTTTGGGTGGTCAACTTACAGAAGTTTTACTGTAATAAATTCTGCCTGTACATTATTAAAGTAAAAAAGGGGGAGGTGACTCCAGTATGGATCAGAGATTGTCAGTAAAGGTTGCTGTGATTAGCACTGTCTGGCATAGGAGTGGGGAGTTGTTGTCCCTGCTCTGACCAGCTGTGTTGACAGTACTATACAAGGATGGTTAGGTGACTCACTAAAAAGGGTTTATTTGTGTCTTGTGCTCTGCTTATTTATTATAGGGTGGTATATGTTATGTTCTAGAAAGATTTTTTTCCCTTAGTGCTAAAGGAACTTATTTTTAAATTTTAACTTGTTATTTAGAAATAATTTCAAACTTGCAAAAGAATTGTATGAAATGTATAAATGAGACAAGTTCAAATAATACCTGTTCCCAGATTCACTTTTTACCCCCTTTATCTTAACATTTTGTCTATTGATGTACTTAATCTGATTTATATTTTGTCTGAACCATTTGAGAGAAACACACATATGATCCTTGTCCTTCCTAATTACTTTAGCATGTATTTTCTAAGATTAGAGATAATCTCTTACTTAACTAATAGTGCAGTCATCAGCTTTAGTAAATTTAATACTGATACCATACATTTTTTCTGTTTCCTTTTTTTGTCAGTGATCCATGAATTATCCTTTAGAGCATTTCCTGTCCCCCAATCCCCTGGCACAGGATCTGGACTAGGGTCAGGTACTGCATTTAGTTTTCTATCTCTTTAGCCTCCTTTGGTTGGAAACATTTCTATAGCCTTTATTTATTTTTCAGTATTGAGATTTTTAAAGAAAACACCTTCCTCATTTTTAAAATAAAATGTTGATTATTCTAGTGTTTCCTTATGATTAGATTCAGATTATGCATTCTCAGCCAGAATGCTGCATATCCTGATGACTCTTTTTTAGGATATCACATCTGAAGGCTCCCAGTGTCCATCTGCCCCTCATTAGTGAAGAGTACTTGGTCAACGTGTTGTCTCGTTTCAATTGTGTAATATTTTCCCTTTGTAATAAGTGGTCCATCGAAGACAGTTTTAAACCCTGCAAATACACCACTCCATCAAAATCTCCCTCTAGATTTAGCATCCATGATTGTCCTTGCCGGATCTAGTTTTTACTGTGTTGGTTGCAAAATGGTGATTATTCCAGTGCTGCTACTACCTTCACATTTATCAGTCAGCACTCAGTATTCTGCTTCAAGCAAGAGTCCTCATTTATATTCCTTTTTATATTACTTATCAAACTCATAAATTCCTCCTTTTCCCCACCAAACATTCATAATTCATTGCTGTGTAAAGTAGAGGATTTTATTCTGGGGTCAATGATGACTTCAAAAGGAACCATCTGAAATAGTTTTCAAAGTTCTATGTTACTTGGGTATCTTTCTGGGAAGAGTATACATAACTTTAATCAGAATCTCTAAAGAGCTCTTAACTCAAGTTGGATATGTTCCACTATATTGAAGCTATCTGGAACACTTCTATATTTGTATATTCTTTCCCCTGCTTTCTATTCCAAGTGATAAGTAACTGAAGTGTTCAAACCATAGGGAATGCCCCTTTGTGTAGTACATTCTATACTTTTGTTTGCTATTTTTAAAGCACAACTTAAAATAGTACTATATTTTGGTTCCTTTAAATTTTTGACTGAAATGTATAATAAATGTTAATATTGTCATTGTTACTGGAGCAGCAGTTTACGGTGCACAGGACCAATCTTGTGTGGTAGTGAATTGCCTTGATTTACTCTGAAATTTTAAAACCAATGTTTTTTACACTGTAGTTTTATTAGCTCTCTGGGAGTGAGCTACATGATGTTGTGCACTGAAAATTACCCAAATGTTCTCGCCTTCTCTTTCCTGGATGAGCTTCAGAAGGAGTTCATTACTACTTATAACATGATGAAGACAAATACTGCTGTCAGACCATACTGTTTCATTGAATTTGGTAAGGTCCTGAATATTTTTTTTCATTTTTTAACTTCTGTCTCCGTCTAATCCTAAGCAATTTTTTAATCTAATGCTGAGGGGCTGGGAGAAACTTCTGCTGCCTAGGTTTTGATAGAACAATTTGGTAAATGATCTATGAGTTATGAAAACTTCTTAATTTAGATGCCTATTAGAAAAAATTTGAGCTGTGAAGGAGATTGTGATTATAAACCCAAAGAATTAATGCCAGAGGACAATTTCTAAATGAGAAATTTATAAGACAGAAATTCACACTCTTGTGTTAATGTGATAATCTTATATAGTATGCTTAATGTAGAACAGGTATTGGCAAACATTTGCTGGAAAGGACCAGGCAGTGTGTATTTTAGGCTTTAAGGGTCATATCGCCTCTGTCACAACTATTCAGTCTTGCCACTGTAGCTTGAAAACAGACACAGGCAGTACATAAATGAATAAGCATGATTATGTTCTAATAAAACTTTTAAAAAACAGCAGGCTAGATTTGGCCAGCAGGTAGGAGTTTGCTCAATTTTGTTGTAGAAGGAAAAAAAAATAAAATTATGTTATAAATAGTAAAAATAAAATTCTACATGGAAGATATTTAGGAAATATCTCTTATTGGTGTAATTTAGTTTAGTCTTTAAGATGTTCATTCTGTGGTATAAACAATAGAATGTAAAAAGCATGTAAGTTAACATGTATGCAGTTATTTAATTGCAACTGGAAAATTTGACATATTTAATATTTCATAAGAATTTCCATAAAAATTATGACTGGTTTAAAGCAAAAGCTGTTATTTCTTTAATTCCTTGGAGTAGATATAATAGTTATACTCAGGCAGCACTAAACCCTTAGTTTATTTATAATCACTAATTTCTAGAGTGTAAAACTGATAACCCCATGATGTATTAGCTATTAAACACAAGTAATATTGAAATGCTCTCTGATAAATTGAACAGTTTTGAATAATACACTGTTCATCTATAAAATTTATTGTCTGTAAACATCATAGTCTCAATGATTTAATTAACAAATGATTGCAAGGAAATTTATTTTTATTTTACATAGATAACTTCATTCAGAGGACCAAGCAGCGATATAATAATCCCAGGTCTCTTTCAACAAAGATAAATCTCTCTGACATGCAGATGGAAATCAAGCTGAGGCCCCCTTACCAAATTTCCATGTGTGAATTGGGGTCGGCCAATGGAGTCACATCTGCATTTTCTGTTGACTGTAAAGGTGCTGGTAAGATTTCTTCTGGTGAGTTCTGGATCTCAATTATTTTATTAAAGAATTTTGTGGAAAAAAAAATTTGTAAGAACTGAGGAACTCTTGAAAATGAATTATTTTATTCTAATACTTTAAATCAAGTATGTGAAAGAATTCAGAAGTTCAAAGCAATCCTTTCTCCTAGGGGGTTATAAAGTAAGCTACAAGATACATGACTGATCAGGAAAATACTTTCAAATAATAATCACAGAGATACCTTTACTAGAAAAACATTTAAGATTTCTTTGTGTACATTTTTTTGAGAAATAGTCTTTGTACTATCTATTTATATGCATGTGAAGTGCTGTGCATTATGTCAAAATGGTTACATTCAAGGTCAGCGTTCTTGATTGCCACAAAAATTGTAGAGACCTCAATAATCATCTCATCAAACCCCCCTTCTGAAGATTGAATACCAACCTCAATGGTTGTGAGAGGATGTAAACTTTTGCTTAAAAATGGACACTTCATTTTATAAGGTGGCATTTGCCATTGTTGGACTGTTTGTTTAAAAAATTGTTTCTTTTATACTGAACTAAGGACTGCTTCCTTACAATGCCTATCAGGCTGTCTCAGTTCTATGATATCTTTCTCCCATATTTCAGCTAAACCAGAATAGTTAAGTCAGTGACTATGTATCCTTTCCATCCTAATCTACTTCATTTAAAATAAATCTTAAGTTCTTTGAGACTTTTTGTCTATGACATTTTCACGTCCTCCCCATCCTAGAAGCATATTCTATACATCCTTTAATTTGTTAGTAGTCCTTAAATGAACTGAACATAACACTTCAAATTTGGTTTGGTTACTACAAATGTGGGGGAAGAGGGAAACAAATTTCATTGAAATAATCCAACCAGCCACTAAATAAGTAAACAAGCAAATAACTATTATAATCCAAAGGCAGGGGGAGGATAGACTAGTATCCAGATTATACAATATGTTATCTAAAATGTTTAGTTTCCAATAAAAAATTATAAGATGTGGAAAGAAACAGGAAAGTATGAAATATACATAGGGGAAAAAAAGACAACAGAAACTACCTTGGAGAATGACCAGATGTCGGATATAACAGATAAGGACTTCAGAGGAGCTGTTATAATTGTGTTGAAAAACTAAAACCACAATTGAAGAAGGAAGGTAATGTTGCACAAATAGACAATATCAGTAAGTAGGTAGAAATTATAAAAAATGAAATTCTGGAATTCAGAAATACAATTAATAAAATGAAAAATTCATTAGAAGGGCTCAAAACAGTATTCTTGAACTGGCAGAGTAAGGAATTAGGCTGGGTATGGTGGGTTACACCTGTAATCCTAGCACTCTGGGAGGTTGAGGTGGGAGGAGGGCTTGAACTGAGGAGCAACATGAGCTCCTGAATCAACCTGAGCAACAGCAAGACCCCATCTTTACTAAAAATAGAAACAATTAGCTGAGGATGGTGGCATGTGCCTATAGTTCCACCTACTCAGGAGACTGAGGCAGGAGGATCACTTGAACCCAGGAGTGTGAGATTACAATGAACTATGATGATGCCACTGCACTCTAGCCATGGTGATAGAACAAGACCCTGTCTCAACAAAAAAAAAAAAAAAGGAAAAGAAGAAAGAAAAGAGCAAAATTGAAGGTAGATTGCTAGAGATTACATAATGCAAAGAATGGATAGAAAAAAGAATAAGGAAAAATGAATAGAAATAGAACCTCAGAAAAATGGGAAATTAGTAATCATATCAACATACATGAGATGGAATACCAGAAGGAGAGGGGAGAGACAAAGGAGCCAGAAGACATATTTGAAGAAATAATGGCTGAAACATTCCTAAGTTTTCTGAAAAACATTAATCTACTCTTACAGAAAGCTCAATGAACTCCATGTAGGATATGTATGAGATCCACAAATAGATGAACCATAGTAAAAATGCCAAAAGCCAAAGACAAGGAGAAGATCCTGAAGCCAGCAACAAAAATATAACTTATCACTTAAAGGGAACTCTGATAAAATTAACAGCTGACTTCTCAGCTGAAATAGTAGCAACTAGAAAGCAGTGGAATCATATGTATAAAGTGCACAAAGAAGAAAGAACTGTCAATCAAGAATCTTATGTCCATGTAAGCTATCTTTCAAAAACAGAAGGTAACATAAAGACAAGCAATCCAACAATGGCAAATGTCAGGTAAATGAAAGATGAGAGAATTTTTGCTAGTAGACTCAAATAATAAAGGAAGTTCTTGTTTTAGTCTGAAAGCAAGTGACTTCAGACAGTAATTTGAATTCACATGAAAAAATAAAGAACAATGATAAAGGTAATTAAGTAGTTATAAAAGATAGTAAAAATGCATTTTTTTCTTTTCCTCTTTTATCTGATTTAAAAAGCAATTATATAAAACAATACATATATAATGTATTTGGGGGCCTATAATGTCAGGTAATATATGTAATGGAATGTATTTTTCAATCGTAGCACAAAGGAAATGGGTGGGTGGTAGCAAAACTATATTGGACTAAGGAATTTACTTGAGATGGCAATTTAAATCCACAGGAACAAAGGGAGAGAGCTAAAAATGAAAACATTAATGTTAACAAAATCTATAAATTCATAACTACTGTCCTTTCTTCTCTTAGCATCTTTAAAAGGCATAAAAGATGTTATATAAAGTAATAATTATAACAAAGCATTTTGGAGTTTGTGCTGTTTGTTTATATGTATAACAACAATACCAAAAAAGGGAAGAAAGAGAATAGAGCTATATAGGAGTGATGTTTCTATAGCTTGCTAGAATTAACTTATGTTAATTAACTTTATGTTAACTAGAATTAACTTATGTTAACATAAATCTGAAGTTGTTTCTTCTAAGATGTATATAGTAAGCCTATAGCATTCCAAAGCAGATAACTTAAAAAGTAGTGAAAATTATTAACTATATTGAAATGTTGCAACATAAAATATCCACTAAATGCAAATGAAAACTGTGAAGGGGAGGTAAAGCAAAATAAAAAGGAGACATGTATAGGAAAAAAGTAAATGACAGATTAAATTCACTAAATCAATAATGACATATGAATGTATTTTTCAAGTATAAATATATTAAATAATCCAGCCACAAGGAAGAGATTCTAAGACTGGATTAGAAATAAAAACAAGAGATTCAAGTATATTTACTTTCTTCAGGAGACATACCTTCAATTCAAGGATACAAACAGACTGAAAGTCAAAGTATTTACAGATACTGATAGAATAAAAAAACAAAAAACAATGATTATCTCAACAGATACAAAAAAACCGTTTGACAAAATTAAGCAGCTTTTCATGATTAAATAAAAAAAAAACTCAAAAAATTAGGAATAGAAGGGAACTTCCTCAACCTAATAAAGGACATCTATGAAAAATCTCACAGCTAACATCAGATTTCTTCAGATCTGGGCATAAGACAAGGATGGCTGCTTTTGCTCCTTTCTACTTTGACTCCACAGTGTACCAGAGATTCTAGCCAGGTTAGATGGGTAAGGACAATAAATAAAAGGCATCTGGATTGTAAATGAAGAAATAAAATAACTCTCTTCAAGTATGACATCTGTTATGTAGAAAATTGTAAGGAATCAACTGAAAAACTATTAGAACTAATAAGTTCAGTGAGGTTACAGAGTACAAGATTAATATACAATAATCAGTTGTATTCTATTGTTAGCAATGAACAATCTGAAAATGAAATTGAGAAGATCCTATACACTGAAACTGCCAAAATATCACTGAAAGAAATTAAGAGCTAAATTAAAGGAAAAGAATCTCCTGTTTTATGGATTGGAAGACAATATTGATAAAATGGTTCTACCCCCAAATTGATATATAGATTCTACACAATTTCTATGAAAATCCCAGCTGTCTTTTTTTTCAGAAATTGACAAACTGATCCTAAAATTCATATGGAAATGCAAAAGATGGAGAATAGCCGAAATAATCTTGGAAAACAACAAAGTTGGAGGACTCACATTTATGAACTTTCTACCAAACAAGAGTAATCACAGCTGTGTGGGTCTAGTTTAAGGACAAACATACAGATCAGTGGATCAGAAGCAATAGTACAGAAATAAACTCTTTCATTGTGGTTAACTAATTTTCCATGATGATGCCAAGAAAATGGCCTTTCAACAAATGGTGTTGTGTCAGCTGGATATCCACATGCAAAAGAATGAAGTTGTTGCCCTACCTCACAACATACTAACCTAAAATGGATCAAAGACCTAAGTTGAACAGCTAAAACTATAAAGCTCTTAGCCAAAAATGTAAGTGTAAATCTGTGTAATCATTAAATCTTTAAAAATCATTTAAAAAATCTTTAAAAATCTTTAAAAATCTGTGTAAATCATTAAATCTTAAAAAATTAAGATTTTTAGATTTGGCACCCAAAGCCCAAGTAAAAAAAGAAAAAAATAGATAAAGTTGATTTTATCAAAATTAAAATCTTTTTTTTTGGAGGCAGGGCTTCACTAGGTTGTTCTCAGATTCCTAAAATCAAGCTATCCTTCCACCTCAGTCTCCAGAATAGTGTGCTATTGCACCTCAAAATTTAGGACTTTGTTCTTTAAAGGATACTATGAAGAAAGTGAAAAGACAACTCACAGAATGAGAGAAAATATTTGCAAGACATATATCTGGTAAGAGACTAATATACAAATATGTAAGTAATTCTTACAGCTCAATGATAAAAAGACAATCCAATTTGAAAATGACGAAAGGATTAGAATAGACATTTCTACAAAGAAGTTGTACATCTGGCTAATTAACACTTGAAAAGATGCTCAACATCATTAGTCATTAGAGAAATGCAAAGCAAAACTATAAGGAGATGCCACTTCATACCTGCTAGGATGGGTAAAGAAAAATAAAACCAACCTTAAAGTAGCAAGTGTCGACAAGGATATAGAGAAATTGGAACCCTCATACATTGCCAGTGGGATTGTGACACTGCAATCACTTTGGAAAATAGTTTGGAAGTTCCTCAAAAAGTTAAGCAGAGCAACCATGTGACCCAGCAATTCTACTCTTAGGTATTAATATATTCCCCAGACAAATGAAAACATTTATCTACACAAAATGACTACATTAACAATATTTAGAATAATTCATGAAGAGCAGCATTATTTGGAACAGCTGAAAAGGGGAAACAACTGTCCATCAACTGATGAATGAATAAACAAAGTATGATATATCTATGTAATGGAGTATAAAGTAATAAAAAAAGAATGAAGTACTAATTCATTGTATGGCATGGATGACCCTTAAAAGCATGCTAAGTAAAGGAAACCAAATAAAAAAGGCCATGTATTAGTAAGTTCATTTATACAAAATATTCAGAATAGGCAGACTTAGAGACATAGAAAGTAAATTAGTGGTTGCCAGGAGCTCTGGAGGGTTAGAGGGATATAGTCAGTAACTACTACTAATGGGTATGGAGTTTCTTTTGGGGGTGATGAAAATGCGATGGGATTAGATATTTATGACTGTTGGACAACTCTGTGAGCATACTAAAAGCTTCTAAATTGTGTACTTTAAAAGAGTGAATTTTATTGAATGTAGATATTTCTAATTTTAAAATCATTAAAAATGAAGGAATTATTACTTTGAAGGCTTTCAGTTCTAATAGTGATAGAATAAGCAGTTCATACCAGTCCCACTGAGTATATGTGGAAAAGATGAGATGAGTAGATTAATGAATATAATCTATAGAATATATAGGTCTAATATAATATAGAATTTAATCATACATAATTTTCTGGCAGTCTTTGGAGATCCAGTAACATTCATTATTAAGAATTATTGGGATGGCTGGGTGCAGTGGCTCATGACTGTAATCCTATCACTCTGGGAGGCCGAGGTGGGTGGATTGTTTGAGTTCATGAGCAAAATGAACTTGTCTCTATGAAAAATAGAAAAACTAAGGCAAGAGGATCTCGTGAGCCCGAGAGTTGGAGGTTGCTGTGAGCTATGATGCCATGACACTCTACCCAGGGTGATAGCGGGACTCTGTCTCAAAAAAATTACTGGGATGCAGAGGAGGATGGAAGTCCAAGGACATGAGCCTAGTATGCAGAGTTACTTTCCCTTTGATGTTTTTACCAATTCTGAAGGGAGATCCGACAGTTTTTCAAGACTAGAGAGATAGAACTAGAGAACAGGGCCTACCAAGGTGATGAACTTTTTAAGTAACCTCCTAGCTTTGGGTTAGGACCATAGATTTCTACAACCAGGGAATATGGGTGAATTTAAGTAGACTGGCCTTTATAGGAACCGTAATTCAGTTTTGAGCCATATTTTCCTCTGGAGTGAAAGGATTCCTATGCTCATGCTGCAAAGATCCTGACAGAAGGAAACAAGTGTCTTTCTTGGGATAAGATAGTTACATAAGATTCAGATTATGTCTACAATAAGATTTTGAAAATAGAATGTTGGCAAACAAATAACTAAACACCTTAAGAGGGCGGTGCCTATAGCTTAGCTGGTAGAGCGCCAGCCCCATATACCGAGGGTGGCAGGTTCGAACCCAGTCCCAGCCAAACTGCAACAAAAAATAGCTGGGTGTTGTGGCAGGCATGTATAGTGTTAGCTGCTCGGGAGGCTGAGACAAGAGAATCGCTTAAGCCCCGGAGTTGGCATCACAGCTCACAGCACTTTACTGAGGGTGAGACTACGTCTCTTTAAAAAAAAACAACAAAAAACAAACAAAAACAAAATAAACTCTATAATAAACACCTTAAGAGACTACACTACATGAACACAGCCCTCAGAAACAAACTTACACACTAGATCTGATAGAAGCAATGGAAGCCAGAAGACAACTTAATGATACCTTCTAAAGAATGAAAGAAAATACATATGAACTGCAAATATAGACTTCTATGCATAACAAAGAATGATGAAAGAATGAAGCTGCAAGAATATCCTTGTGTTGTTCCTAATACTGATCTTAGCAGGGTAAGCATTTTGATTTTTAGATTTTGCAGGCCTTATAGTCTCTACTGGTATAACACCTGAAGATAGCCATAGACATTAGATAAAAGAATGGTTGAGGCTGTGTTTCAATAAAATTTTATTTACAAAAAATAGGTGGAGATTTGAATTTGGACTTTGGGTCATAGTTTGCCGAGCGCTGCTATTGACTAATCTCTGGCAAAGAGTTAATATAACCTCATGGCAATATGATAAATACAATGATGTCTCTATCAGGTAAAAGTAAAATGCTTCTGATTTTCTCTGTTTATTAGGATTGGGGGGTGAAGTTATCAAATTAGTACCTGCATGTCGGGAAATGAATAGATTTGTTCCATAAGGAGACTACATCTGGAAAAGCACATGCGGTTGGAACCTACAATAATCTGTCATCTTCTAAGACACACTCCCATTTGGGCGACCTATCATAAATGAGAGTTAAATGGGAATATGATAGGAATCACTCACTACCTGTCCATCTTTTAAGCCTTCGAGGATGGTGCTGATCTCTGCAGCTACCTTAGAATTAGTAAATATTTTGATGATGTTTGTGTTGGGAGAGCTCCAGAACTTCCTTTGGCTCTTCCTTCTCTAATAGTTCTAATTCCACAGGTATAAAAGTCAATATTATGAAGGACATCTGCTATTAACATATACACTTAGGACTTAGGAGTACAATTTAATTGGGGGTGAGAGATCAAACTTGACTTACCAGAAGATGGACTTTGTTGGAAACTCTACATATTGCCTGACTTTTTAAAGTCCAACTCTGACCAGTGGACTGCAGTGGTATCCTGGATCACCAAACAATAGACACTTGGAAAATGGGGAGAATCTACTATCTGTTAATGCTTTAAGAAAGAGAAATTTTGGATGTAATTCCCAACTGGAACTTATTTTAAAATTAACTTTAAACTTTCTTTTAATATAGACCAAGCTTATATAATATTTTCTGTAGTCTAAGTTAAAGTATGTTTTTCTGTTTTAGAATTTCTAATAAAATTATTTATTTGCTTTTCTCTATCATAATCTTATTTTTTGTTTTTTTTCTAATTATGCATGAATTTTTTTTTTTTTTGAGACAGAGTCTCACTATGTTGCCCTCAGTAGAGTGCTGTGGCATCATAGCTCACAGCAACCTCCAACTCCTGGGCTTAAGTGATTCTCTTGCCTCAACCTCCCAAATAGCTGGGATTATAGGTGCCCGTCACAACACCTGGCTATTGTTTTGTTGCAGTTGTCATTGTTATTTTATCTGGCCCGTGCCGGGTTGGAACCTGCCAACCTCGGTATATGTGGCTGGCGCCGTAACCATTGTGCTATAGGCGCCAAGCCTGGGCATGAATATTTTTATTTTGCCATGCTTACTATTTTCTGAAATCTATAGATGTCCATCGTGGAGTCAGTATATTAATATTATAACGTTAACATTGTATTAACATTCTGCTTTTCTGTTTTGTTTACTTTTCTAAACTTTCTTTTTTTTATTTTTTTATTTTTTTAATTTATTTTATTTTTTTATTTTTTTATTTTTGTAAGACAGAATTTATTCACAGAAAAGAAAGAAAAGAATACAGAAAACATTAAGGCATCTGTTAGAGGGAGAAAATTCTAGTGGGGAGAGAGAAGCTCTCTCCGTTTCTCT